>QNGE01002174.1:90573-120735 GCA_008508345.1 Paragonimus westermani
ATGGAGGTTGTTGACCGGTTTGTATACCTGGGAAGCTGCATCAGCAGCGGTGGAGGTGTAGGGAATGAAATAGAAGCGCGCATCTCTAAGGCTAGGGCGGTATTTGCTAATCTGGGGCATCCCTGGCGGTAGAGAGGTATTTCTCTGAAACTTAAAGGTCGCGTATATAAGACAACAGTGAGGGCCGTATTACTTTACGGCAGCGAAACCTGGCCGCTCAGAGTAGAAGACGTGAACCGTCTTCAAGTATTTGACCACCGATGTTTGCGTTCAGTGGCTCGTATCGGGTGGCACCAGGGTGTAAGTAACGAAGAGGTTTGAAAGCGGGCGTTTGGTAGTGATTACCAAGCGAGTTCTTTTGTTCAATCCCTACGTTTGCACAGGCTTAAATGGTTAGGTCACGTATTAAGGATGCCAGCTGGTCGTCTTCCACACCGAGCACCGTTCGCTGACACTGCGACCGATTGGTGTAAGGTGCGAGGTAGTCAGATACTGACCTGGCGTAGGGAAATGAATTGGTTCATCTGTGGGGTTGGCCACTGTAGATCGAGTTTGTCTGCCAGGCTGGGACCATCGCGACTCACAGAGTCAGTGGTTGGAGACTCTAGGCGAGATGGCGGCTACTCCAGCGCGGTGACATGAATGTTATCGTTATTTGGCGGAGTTGTTTCTAAAGTGAGTGCATTTAGTGACTCTGGGCAGTGAAAGCCACGCTGCAGCTGTCTTGCTGGTTGCGCCTCACTTTCACTTGCAGCTCGGTTGTTTGTTTGCAAGGTGTAGGCACCTTGATGTTGAATGTTTGAATATAGACGTAATTAGTTTCAGTAGATAGGTTCTTTCTCGTCCCCTTCTTTTCCCTTCTCTTTCTTCCTATACAGGGTGCTTTTTCTTCATGGTTGTGTGGCAGTTAAGCATTGGTGTGAACCGCTGATGTATTGCTGTCCATGATGATGATGATGATGATAATGATGAATATTTGGAATTAATCGATTGACTTTTTAGAAAATTCGAAAATTGATGAATGCACTATTTTATCACTCTCGTCCGCAACTACTCAACCAAAGCTCGAACTCTTTTGTGAAGCATTTCGAAGACGACTACGCATCATAAGTTATACGGTGGCTCAGATTACGTCAGTCCCGTGATCTTACTGTTCTTTAAGCGTTACGTCAAACGTTTTGGATTTATCCGCAGACAGTAGCTATAAATATTAATGTGACTAATAACTGGTGATCGAACTTTTCATTGGTTACATGAATCACGATATTGGAAGGAACAGGATGAAGTTGGACAATCTTGCCGAATAGCGTTTCTCTCACGAGCTTAATTATGTTTATACTCTACTAAGCTAACAATCTGCAAGGTAAGTAGTGTGGCAGATTTATGATTTTAGATGAGACCCAACTGTGAAAAGTCAGGGCTTCGGCTGGATTCGAACCAGCGACAGACACAGCATGCCTCAACGCGGCAAGCGCTCTACCAGCTGAGCTGCAAGGTGTTGCGCTGACACCGCAATATCAAATGAGCCCTTCGACCAGTAAAATACACTTGGTGTCCGTACGCATCCAATCTGGAATAGCCTTTCAGAGTCTGTCGTTACTGCATCGTCGATCGTTAACCTGTTGCGCATAATCAGAAAGCTTTGTTGTCAGAATCTTTGTGATAGGCGAAAATACGCTCGACCTTTTACTGTGATGTAAACTAACTGCTGTATGTTGTAGTGTACTTCATGTAAGGTTGTTAAGGCATGGTTGGGCTTCGTCCATTATTTCCTGCCTTTTATTTACAATCTTTCTAATGCCTACTCTCTGAAACTGAAATAGTCTTCTAACCTTTTTTTTTCCTGAACCGTCCTATGGTGATTCGTAGGTACGTAGATTTCCTCACCTTTCTCTAGTCTGTAAATTTCCCATGCATCTTACCATGTGTTTGTCACGGGCCTTTGGCATACTCGCGCGTACATTACCTGATTTCTGAAACCGGAGCAAAATCATTGTGATAATTTTGGATCCGAACATGATCGTTCCCCCGGTAGCCAATGCCGTTATCATTAACCTATTTCGATCTCGGATGATAGACCCCAGTATATCCGCACACGTTCACAGCTGGTTAATAGCGGTTGCCTATGAGACATTTCTAATATCCCTGAGTAGAACCATGGTTAGTTGGCCATGCAGAATGGTGCAAACTTCCATGGGCGGTCAGTCGGTCGTGGTAAGAGATTTTACATGTGGACGTGTACGCGCACGCACATGAACATTTACCTAATAGGGACATCATACTTTTTTGCCGTGATGTTCCGCTAGATTCGGATAAGGTTGGCATATATCGCGTACGTGAACTGCGAAAGGTCTGGATGCACCTCATCCGTGTTTGTTATATTACGTGCCACGTGATGAAATTATCCCCGTACCACAGATCAAAGTGAGAATTTATTCAGATGCGCTGATGAGCACATGACCTTGAACTGTTGTGATCACCTTTTTCCGATCCGTTTTTCCTCGTCCGAGCCACACTGATCTGAACTATTTCCTTCAAAGTTTACGCACTGAATGATTGCGCCCGGTTTCCTTTTTCATCAACAGTCTAGCTAGTTTAAATGAGTAGAATTAAATTCCAAATTTTGTGGATCCCAAACGGCTATTTTGGATTCTCAACAAATTAGATACTGAACTTAGAAGCACCCTCTTCAAATATTGTTCAAATTAATCTGAGCGTTTGAATGCTGTACTTCGTTCCGGCAATTTCGTAATCACTTTCACTTTTGAACCATACCCGTGGGTACTATTGCTCAGGCCTCTGTTGGTTCCGACAGCAGTCCATCAGGTAGGGGAGTAGTAACTAAGTAAAATGCGTTTAAAACAGAGGTGAGGAGAATGAACTGGAAAATTAGTGGGGCTTCAAAAAGAAGAAAATGAAAATCCGATACTGGTGCACTGTTGACTACGACACAGCGTTACGCTTGAGTGTTTACAACTACTAGTGTGGATAGTTGCGAACTCCCCAATCCGATAGACGACACATACCAACCTCACTCAGCTGGACAATGAAGGCTTTCTTAGCCCATGACCACGTCACTGCCTTGTTTTTTCTTGCGATTTCCTCTGCCTATCAGTGGTCGCACTGGAAAACGCACGATGCGGCAGACGTTCTATTCGCTTACAAAGCATCCGTTCTAACTAGTAAAGAGTACACATTTTCATTACTTCGGTTATCTATCGGGGACTTGCATAATCTTCAAATACGCGCCCACGGATCGCCGCTTTTTCACACAGCCAGCCGGTTTAAAGCTATGTAACTGACGGTGACGACGACAGTCGAATGCCGAGGTTCCAGATATGTCTTCCGCACGAATACGTACACCCATTTTACATCCTGTCTCTAACTGACAAACGAATGTTTTGCGATGCCACAAACGACGAAGTTGTGCGATTAGACCACGTGCTTTGAGGGTGCAAACTACATGCCACACAGACCAGCTACATAACTTTATTTGCTCACCATGGTTTACTTGTTCTCTGCAAATGAACTGAGTAGAACAACGTCGTACGCACATTTAATGCCAGTCACTTTATTGCCTCTCAGAAGCCCCGTTTCGAGATTCCCGGAATTAGGAAGCGCGTCTTCCAGATTTCTCTGTCAAACGTCCTTCGAAATGGAGAACGCCCATTTTAGCTGCCCATAAATGCGCATTTTGCGCCAACTGTATATGTGCACTGACCTACGAATTGTCATACCTCACCGAGACTCTCCAGCGATGGGAACAGCCCCAGACGACATGTCAGTTAACTAGACTGGTAACAGCTTTCAAGTTCAGAAATGTTGCGGCCTTTGACTGGGAGAAGGAGTGCCGATACTTCAGTGTCTATCACAATGCAGAAATATGCTCTATGCGTTTGGCACCAATCAGGAATGCTGCCTGTTCTTTTTTGTCTGGTTTTCTTTGCTTTAGGAGACCATGCATCATGAGGCCGGTTGGCATCTTCGATGCGATAAAGACAAGACCAATTCCTCTGGTCATCACATGACATTCTGACCTCTTTTGGTAATATAGGAATGATTGTCGATAAACCAAAATGACGAAGCATCCATTCAATCTCCTATATAAAATGAAGAATTGTAGTCGTTTCACATAGGAATCTCGTCACTTTCGAAAATGACTAGTGAAAGAAGATCCTGGACTTGTAGACGCCACATGTTGACCAGACCTCGGTGAATTCCCTTGATCTCCGTTATTTTCGTATTGTCCCTACATTAACCTGGACTTGTTTTTTTTTGCGCCCATGAAAAACATCAATTCACTATACCACTTTTCAAAACGCTGATAATACCGTGCCTTTCAGCTGTCCGGCTGGTTGCGTGTGTGGCATTGCTAACAGGCTCGTAAGGTGTCCACTATTTCGTAGGTGTTCGCCTGCGTGCGTCTCCAGCATGGAATATCTGATCCTGGTTGGCAGGTGGCAGGTTAGTTGCCAGCTCACCAGACTGAGTATAATGCGAGTATGGGCTGGTCGAGTTACGCATTGAACCATTCGCAAGAACGAGTTACGGGCGCGCCACTGAACTGTGATGCTCATATGAATGATTAGTGCATGCAGTCCATATAACCTCACAATGGCTATGATGCATTCGCCTCGATATTGAGCGGGCCGTGGGTTTCACAGTGTGAACCGATCGAATCCGTTGTTTGTTTTTAGTTCAACCGGCGTTAGGGCTCAGGTATCAAAATGGAAACTAGAGTGGAATTCAGTCGTCTCGGCAAGGTCGCGAGACTTGTGGCCTGTAACAGAAGTCAGCATACTTGGCTTCGCTAGAACTAAAACATTATTATGAATGAACACGTAACGCGATCGACTTCATTCCCGTCAGGGTGTGGCTTTGTTTTCCAGCGCTTGACAACACATTACTACCAAATCAATCAAGCATGAAGACGAGCGGTAGATTACGTATGACCGTTTTACAATGCATTCACCGGTTAAAAGAAAGAATCAGAAATTCATCACCGTAAGCCACAATCTAGAAGCCGAAGGGAAATGACATAATCTTCAACGCCTTCAGTTTACCATACAACGATCGCTTACTATTCTAGGCCTGTGAACAAGCTTCGTTCGGAGAATACCAACGTAATACACCTTTTCTGCCCTAACGTTTTGCCGTACGCAGTCAGTACTATGGGATAAAAAATTGTGATTAATATTTAGAACAAGTCGATATGCTGTGGACCGTGTTTTGTGATAAAAAAAATATGGTTCACTTCACTGGTCGTCTGTGTAGTACGCACTGTTGCGTTGCTGAAAATGTTCACTGATTTGAGGAGGTTCATGTTACACTGCTGACCTGTTAATTTGGGTTGTCATCTGACGAGATCAGTTTGTGGGACCTCATTTTTTAACCGACTCTAGCAGGTTAGGTGGCTTTTTACCCACACTTCATCTGGTGTAAGTCATTCATTTCTCGAAATGCTATAAGCAGGGTTGGAGCCCCTTGGTGTACTTCCGGATGATAGTATACTCAGTCTTTTCGCCAGATCTTATTTCCGCGATCAGTGAACCGATGGAGGCTAACCAAGAGAGTTACCCATCTGGTCTCCGGAATTGACTTGTCGCTGGATTTCTTACTTCGGAGTTATCTGAAGCCACTGATTTATTCTAAGAATCTAAAACTTTAACAGATTTTAATCAGGAATTTAAACACCTCTGTCGACTGCTTATCCTGGAAATTTTAAAAGACTCGGACCACCTATGCGAGACGCATGCTATTGCGTGATCAAGATAACGGACGCTTCGAATACTTTGTGACTCATCACATTTTGTATTTGAAGCAATTGTTACTTATTTTGGTAATACAAGTAGTATGCTTCCGTCGTTTAAAATTCGTCGAGTACAATGTCATCATCCCGGTTGCTGCAACTCATCATGTGTACGTACTCGATGAATGTTAACCGACAAACGTGGATGCAAAAGAGCGAAAAAACATCAGCTGGTCTATGATTTCTACACGGACGATGTTTATACGTATTCTTCGCTTGTTTTGTTAACATGCACGGACTCAGTTTGATTGTCGGTTACGTTGAAATACGATGTCATCCTTAACTCATGGATGCTAAAAATGTTCGGTGGGCTTAATTTTTTACCTGCGCCATACGCGATAATGGCTGGAGTGGGCAGCCATAAATATCCTAAATACATTGAGAAGGATCCTCTCCTATTCCTCTTTGTGGGAGAAAAAAGGTGCTCAGCTTATAGCCAAGTGTGGTCTCACAAAGCGCCGTTTTTCTTTGTCGAGCAGTTACTAAACACGTCTGCGTTTCACTGTGTAATGTAGTAGATATGATTAGTGCGACTGAGAGCAAGTTAGAACCCTATCCGACTACCTTCACGCTTGATTACTCCGCATTTAGTTACGTAATTGGAACGTTCTGAACCGACGATTTTCACACGTTTGGCATCTGTCATTCTGATGTGGTTTCTTATTATCGCCGATAGCTCAGTAATACTGCGTTGTTTTATCTCATCCATCCGTAATGCGCGTTTTTTAATTTTGTACAATGTGCAGCTTGGTTGTCACAACAAATGATATGTCCGCGATTTTAAGTACTTCAGTGCATTGTTACCGTTTTTGTTCGAGCTGAAACTATTACCTACCTTATGCACCTCAGGATGCGAATATTTCGCAGTTACGCGGCCATTTAGTCAGCAGATAAAGCGACTAAGTCTCAAGTCCAACTCTTAAGCTAAAACTTCTCCGTTAAGCAGAAATCACGACATTTAACATATAACAGGGAACTTAAGCGCGGTAATAAGCCTCTATTGATGTATGACCGAATCTGTTTGAAGATGTCTATGCACATTTATAAAGATCGATACATAAGCGTTTATTTCAGTCAGAGAAAGTATGGGGAGCAAACCACTCACATGTTTTCAAGACGTCGAAAGCAGTATATTCGGGAAGATTGAAATGCAGACTGTTGTTGTCGTCTTATAGATTGCGAGCAAAGTTTAAAACTCTTAGCCAAATACTCTAAAAATTATCGGTGAATAACATAGCCATCAGGGCAATATGCGTGCATTTATGAAATTGCTGTTTGGGTTATACGATGTTTATAGAGACTGGTCGTAAGACACGGACTGCGGTTCTTTTATCTGTAGCAAAACACGTATAGAATTTACTTCAAGTTATGGTTTGCTGTAACAGTTAAATATTTCACACGCTGAGATATCGATTTGTAGTTATGCACATTGTTCACAAGGCCGCTGAATTGGTCTTTTTACGAATGGAAACTCTGGGTACGGTTGAATTTATTGAACGATAGGGAACGTCCGTTATACCTGCTTCATGGGAGAAGATACCTGTGAATGTTGGACCCCGAAGATTCTTTGGAGTCAAGTGAAGTGAAGCGCAAACGAGTAGAGAATTGTACCCTCGGGAATGCCCCAATCCGTGACAGGTTTTGAAGGTGTTTCACCTAATCCCGTCCTATGAATGTGGCGAGCGGTTGAACGCCATACTCGCCCACATAATCAGAATTCCTTTGATATATTCTTGAAAACCCGTTGCTTTCTAGGGACAATACAGTTCATTAAACAAAGCAATTCAAAGCATCAGTGGTGAGCCGGGATTGATGTGCATCCGTGAAGTTATTTTGCTGTCTAGGGGATCCAAATAATTTCACCAAAATTAGTTCGTCCTCTTAGGTGATAATGGCATGGTTCTAACGGTTCTCCGACAATCAACGATTTTGTGCTGTAATACACCGGTTAGTTACGCGAAAGCTTAGCTAAAGTTATCGCTTGCGTTTCTGAAGAAAACTGCGTACAATCCATCTTTAACTTGTGCTTTGTCGGATTTCGGTTAGTCACATACGATTATTTTATGCAGGGTGTACGCTTTAAAGGCGAAAAATAACAGTTTCGGGATGGAATTCACAAATAAGGGATACGCTCTTTGCGGTATTGACTTTCGTGTTGCCAATGGTACTTTTGTTTCTGTGTAAGAAAGCTGTTTTCAACCTCATCCTGGAAATTTCATTCGAATCATTTGGTCTGTCTTTTTAATTACTTTCTAATAGCTTTATGTTCAATCCTGGTTCTCGATCACGTGTACGTTTGCTTGTGTTTCTCCGTAGTAGCAATGCTTGGCTGCGTACTCTTGTTCACATGATTTCAAGTGAACTATTCCACATTTGCCTCATTAAAACCATTCACAGTCGTAACAACATCGCTACTTGACTCAGACAAATTAATGTGCATATTGCACGTTGTCAGTTATCTTTAGATGATCTTTAACTTTTTCATTTGCAACTACTTTATGACCTTCGATCCCTACCTCAGCTGAGCTTGTGTCTACGTTCTCTGACACTTACCTCGTACGATTCACTCTTCTATGTTGTGGACTTTAAAATACGTCGTTCTTTCTCGTTCATCATCCATCTTTAGCCAAGCGAATCATTGAGACTACTACATCCTGCTCCAAGACCAAATTCAATGGCGTTCTTGGCTAACCAGCCGCATTCGCTCAGCCTTTCTTCTTTGAATCACGTAACCACATCATCCTACTGTCCATTGCCGATTTGCGTACCCTCTATCGCGTCAGCTAACCGCAGAGAAGTTGGCCGTCGTACTTCCTGTTCAGTTGCTACCAGCAGTTTTCACAAAACCGCTAGTGACTGGCTCACCTCCACTCCACTGGGTACGTCTGGTGGCGGACGTGCATTGTGTCAACACTGTCGCAGTCACAGCACTGAACGTTTCTTGGTCCCCACTCTCCCCCACCGCGCATGCACGCATGTCGATCAATCTCGACCGCCGGCAGACGGTCGATCGAATGTTAGTACACTTACAGGACGTTGGCGTGCAAATTCATGCACCTCTGACGTTGAAACCTCACAGGTCCGGTTTCTTCAGTTATTTATCCCTTTCATACGCGTTGTTTGCTTTAAATATGCTATGTGGTTCCTACGGTTAACGCCATCACTAGTTGCAATCTCAAGGTAGTATGTCTGATATCGCAGTTGTTTTTGAGAATGTTGTTTGTATACGCAGTTGGTTAATGACCGATTTTAAATGAACTGCGTGACGGTTTAGTAGCTATAAAGCTATGCATACATGAGGCGACGAGGTATCCAAAACTTCAAGCTTTTGAGAAACAGTGTGGATCGCTCATTTTACATAGTATACCATACCACAACCAATAAGGCCTGCGAGTGAAATGTAAGATCGGCGTAACAGGTTTGCACAACTTTCTCGTGAAATTGGTCTGCGACATTCGGCATTCAGCCGATTGACTCTGTCGCTGACAACAATGCTTTCCTTCCTTGCACTCAGTAGGCATTTCCTTTTTCTTCTACCAAAAGCTGTTCCCGTTGCGCTTTCGTATGTTTGGAGTCATGATTGTGTTGTTTGTAGTATTCTCTGTCATAATAATAGTATTCTCTGTCATAATAATAATAATAATATAATAATAATATAGCGGGCTGCGTTTACATCTTGTGCAAACTGTCTTCTTTTATGCACTTGTTTGGTTTCACAATGTAGGTAAAGAGACTAGTACCAACGATGCACTTCCTTTCGATGGAACCTATTTTTCCAATTCCGATGGTAATTTCTTTCAATGTTGCATGTCTGCATACCGTTACTTTCCAACAAACATTGGTTTTGATGTTGTCATACTCAGTGCATGGAAGTCCGCATCCTTTTCAATTGGGTTCATACAACTACAGGAAGACGGTGTCCATGTTGTGTAGAGTTATACTAAACGCACAATCGTGCCGCCCGTCTGTTTGTGGTACGAATCTCCTAGGTTTTCGGTTCAAACTGATCTTTGAAAAAATTGTTGTATGGTGAATGATAGTGTACCATTTCTGTGAACGTTAATCCCCCGGAGCTCAGTGTTAATGATGTCCTGCTACTGTGTACTGGATCGCGGGCTCCATCCAAGCAGCTGCGACCGCTCTTGCCTAGGTTTGGATAGTGTGACAACATTCAGCTTGTATGCAACGTATGAGTCACGTGGTAGCATTATCATCACATCATAGACAGCTACACATCAGTGGTTCACACTAATGCTTAACTGCCACACAACCATGAAGAAAAAGCAAACCCTATATAGAAAGAGAGAAGAAAAAAGAAGGGGACGGGAANAGGGCCCCAGCCCGGGAGACGAACTCGATCTACAGTGGACAATCCTTTGGTGGTGTAAGGTCCGAACAGTAGTCTCCTCTGAGAACAGTATAAACTGTATTTTTCTTAGCCAAGAACTATTGTCACTGGATTCCATACAATGCACCTCTCAGTTTTGCTTGCGCAGCTTGCTGGTCATCTCTCTCTTGGCTGGTTTTAATTAGTCGATCTCGGCGAAGTCTTTGTAATGGTCAATCCTAAATGGAGGCTTGTCAATTTCACTTTTCTTGAGGGAGATGTACTAGTGATGTGCGACTGCTGGTCGTCAGCGTTATTCACCCCTGCAAGACTGTGGAATGCGACAACATCTTATGTTTCGGCTAAATGCTTGCCATCGACTATGTGCGTGATTTTCTACATGTTCCTTATTGCACTGTCAATTAGACCAGAAGACCTTTTCACACAGCATTGTGGAGATTGTAAGTGAAATCTGTCCTCGTTCAATTTAGGTGGTTTAAATGCAGACTGCGAGCTGACCTTAGTATATAGCCATGTCCCGGTCAGTTCAGACAGTACAAAATACTATCAGTTGGAGTGTTTTCTTCATCAAGTCTTATTTAGTCACCGCGGATCGAACATGGCTTCCAAAAGTTGGGCTTGTCTATTATATATTATGGTTTTAGACTGTCGAGATGTTCGTTCATTCGCACACCTCTGGCGACAACGACAGGTGAGCAACGTGAGGTTGGTAGGCGAGTTTTTGGCAGTGAAAATAAAAATCTTAATTCCTTTCCATCTTGGAATTGCTTAGTTATGTGGATAGGTAATGTATAATGAACGCCAAACCGCTGCCTACTAATCTCTCAACTCCACTGACTTCGTATACACGGCGCTTGACGAGTGACCTGGTAAATAGAATTAGAGTGAATGCGAAGCGTAGCCAGTTCGAACTCCCATTCAGACTAACTCTACCTGGTGAGTTCAAACAAGAGCGAAACTGCTCATGATGTGTTCGCTTGAGAGTGAACATCAAAAAGCGCCCGAAATAGGAGGACCTGTTGATGATTTAGAAACTGTGGATCACGTTCTCCTGGTGGCCTAATTAGCTTTTAAATGAAGAGTTCGTAATTAATGGGGTTCGTTAGTGTGTTTTCAGGATTCCTCTGTGAAGTGGAGACAGTTATTAAAGTAGACCTCAAGAGGGTGCTGTCTCATTCTCATTTTCAACCAGGTTATTTGTTTGTAGCATTCAAACCTTTTTTGGCCTTTTTTTTGAGATTAATTCCTATCGCTTCCTTATCGTTCATCAATTGGCGTTCCCTAGTTGCATGACGGCTGAGAATTAGTGGCAACGACGGGCGACCGATTGATATTCCGTATTCGCTCGATCGTGATTGTCACGACGACGTGAATCACATCATCTCTTTGTTTCCATATCTAAAATACGAATCATGATTCCCCAGTTACGAATTTGAATAACGAAATCAGAAGACCGGTTTTGCAAGAAGGTAGTACCATTTCGTATGTTCTCGTCAGTTGCTGCTTATAACAGCGGTGAACATCAAAAAATATTCAGACGAATTAAGTTCACACGTCAAGTCAATGTGTACATCAATCTATCGTTGGTCAGAACCATGGCAGACGGAGGTTCAAGGTCAGCAGCATTTGTATCCAGAGTACTGGCTTGCTACGCATGACAAGCAGCGCGTCGAGTGACTTAGAGATGACAGGTTTGTATCAACACACGGAAAGCGTTTGACGGGTCGATCACATGGCTGGTCTCCAGCAGGTGTCTGGCGATCGAAGGGGGGGTTGTGTTGAGTCCTTTATTCTAAGGTGCAGGGATCGATCATTTCTGTCAATGTAAACGTCACCGCAGCTCCAGGTGGACAGCTCTGGCATCAGCGTCTTAATGTGGGAAGCTGGTGAGTGACTTGCTGCGACTGAGTAAATGCAATGTAGACGCACTGCGCATCCGTTGGATGACCTGCGTTAGAAACGATATATGATTATCCTCCTTGTACGGTAACTGCAGCACACCGGTTTCTTTGGAACAGACGTTTCTTGTGGGTTTGTTACTTTCGGCTTGCTGTGAAAGTCGATAAAACCCAGTGGATAATCGCTGAAGACCAGGGTCTCACGAATAAATTTCAACTCTGTATCTAGTATGTCACCCGTGCATATATTTCGCGCTCTGTGAAATAGACAACGGACTAGCGAGCGTTTGCGTTGTATGGGCCAGAAACTGTTGAAATTCGGATATTGTCCTCCCCAGGTGGACTTACGATGTACCGGTCGACACAGTGTACCACTGTGCCATCATTCTTTCGCTTGATGCTGATGTCAGAAAGGCGAGCGTGTCTTCTTTTTCAAACACAGATGATAAGGTCAGATTTGGGTACGAAGATCCAACAGTTTTTCTATTGCCCATCTGTCTTATGCGAATTCCATTATATCGTCAACATATCGACGATAAACCGGGATGTAGTGCAGTGTGTTCGCGATTCGGAGCTCAATCGTGGACGCAAATAGTTCAGCCAAAATCGGTCCTAGAGGGCTACTCGTCACAACCTTGTCTATTTGTTTGAATCCCATGTTTTGAAAATAAAATTTGATATTTTCACTACACAATAATAGCATGGGCTTCAAAATATTGGGTGGAACATGCAGCTTCATGTTATGAGTCAGTGCAAAATCGCTGATAAGGTCGACCGTTTCCATCAATGGCACATTTGTGACAAGGGAATTTACATCAAGAAAGCACATGTCTTGGCCAGATTATGATAAGGCGAATCCTCCATCGCAAGGATTGGCCGAAGGGACGTTTGTGGTTCGTGAATATTTGGTGAACCGTATAACTGCGGAATCGTACTACCAATAGGTTTCATAAAGTTGTATTGTCTCTCAGTTGTATACTCGTGTAAAAACGAAATCTGCAACTCACGGCGAATTTGTTTCTCCACAAACATTACGTTGTCAGGTTGGGTGTCCGGCAGAAACTGTTATCTGAAAAAAGGACATTCATTTTGTCCACATATTGCTGCTTGTCCATCACCGTTACAACCTTTCAGTTGGCTAATCCCTTGAACGCTTGATAGTGTTCAGTTCGCAATGAAAATTTTTGTTGGATGGAAGCATTCAAAAAATGATGTGATAAATTCGCCGCTTTATCCTCAAACCACTTGTGGCTTTCCTCAGATGTGGGCGCCAACTCTCCCAGTTGATCATGAAAGTTTTCGAATTGTGCTCGCACTTGCGAAGTGTCAATAATCCTCCGTCTGCCATGGTTCTGACCAACGACAGACTAGTGTATACATTGACTAGATGTATATACTTAGTTCGTTTAAATGTTTTTTGGTGTTCACCGCTGTTATATGCAACAACTAAGCAGAACATACAAAATTATACTACCTTCTTGCAAAACAGGTCTTTTGAATTTGTTGCTCCTAAATCGTTTTTTTACACTACCATCCTTGCTTCGTCGGCCAGACTACCCTCAGGTGTTACTGATCAACTCTATGGCACCGCATTATCGGCGATGTTGTATTAACTTCCTCAGGCCCCTCCCTCAACCCTCTATTCATATAGGCAGCCGACGGTCGTGGTCTTTTTGGACCTGAGGGCTGCATTCGATTCAGTTGCTCGTAACGTTCTCTGGAGCTATCTCCTTCTCAAGGGAGTACCAGAGAAATACGTGAATCTATTGAGATCGCTGTACGCTCACTCTGCAAGCAGAGTGAGAGTTTACGGACAACTGTCTCGAGCGTTCATCACTTCTAGTGGTGTTCGTCAGGGGTGTCCGATTTCCCCCCTCCTGTTCAATTTTGTCATGGACGACATTCTGGAGGGTGTGCTTTGTGAATCCAGTAGGCTTGGTGTTGAGCTTCTTCCTGGCGCTAGATTGACCGACCTGGAGTATGCGGACGACATTGTCTTACTTAGCCCCTCTGCCGAAGACATGCAGACCATGCTGAACAGGGTGAGTGACCGGGCTGGTTTGTATGGAATGCGCTTCGCACCTTCAAAGTGCAAAGTGCTGCTTCAAGACTGGGGCATTTCCACCCCTACTTTCTTCATTGCAGGTAATCCGCTTGAGACTGTTGACAGTTTTACATACTTAGGTAGCACTATCTCGTCAGCCTGTAATATTGCTGATGAGATATCAGCGAGGATAGCAAAGGCACGAGTTGCCTTTTCCAAACTGCGTCATCTGTGGCGTCGAAAAGACGTTCGGTTGTCGCTGAAAGGAAGGGTCTATAATGCTTGTGTGCGTTCCATTTTGTTGTATGGTTCGGAAACGTGGCCTGTTCGCAAGCAAGATATCAACAGGCTTGCTGTGTTCGACCATCGTTGTCTCCGCCACTTGGCCCACATTAAGTGGGCTGATCGTGTGAGCAATGCGGCAGTTCGCCGGCGCGTATTCCGGAACGTTCGGGATGCGCGATCAATTGGTCAAGTAGTTACGTTGCACAGCTTGCGATGGTTGGGTCACGTTCTCCGTATGCCAGCTGAGCGTTTACCGTACCGGGCATTATATACTGAGGGCACTAGCGATTGGGTTAAACCGCATGGTGGTCAAGCAACAACGTGGTCACGAAATATGAAGACCTTGACTGCTCCATTGAGCAAAGTGGGCAGGCATCGCCTGCCTGGATGGGGTCCTCGTGATCACTCAAACCGCTGGTTACAGACGCTATCCGAGATGGCGGTGTGTCGCAGTCAATGGCGTACCTGTATCCATACCATTTCTAGTTCTTGCATTTAGTCTTCTTCAATCCTTGTTGTCCTTCGTAGTACTCTTTCCTTTTAGGATATTCCACGTCACTGTTGAGGTGAGCGGCGGCCCGAGCCACAGTACCTTTTGGTCAGGCTCATGGCTGTTTTGATGATGGCGATGATATTAAGGGCAGTCATACCCTTTATTTAGTTGACTGAGAAGGCAAGTAGTGTTTTCCACCACCAGATCACAACTAACTCAGCTAAGGTCAAGCTCATGGTAAAAATGACATTTCGAATTTGCTATCAAGAACCGTGAATCACTGCTGGCATCCATTTTCCTATTGTATTTTTCCAAGTCGACACTTGTGTTTAAGATAATGATTGGTTTCTTGTTGGTAAAATGTCCCTAAATTGATTGAAGTTGTCCCCATTGAATTTTCTACAACCCATCAGGTAGGGTACAACATTATCGCAGTTTTCGGAATTGTTGGCTTTTATGATGTCATGTCACTCTCCTGCTACTTGTGAATAACTATAACAATCGATGATGTTTTGTGCAAATTGTTGAATTGAACAACGGTTCCATCTAACTTTCACGTAATGGTAGCGACAGTTCCCTCGCACATCGTCTTCATACCATTTACTAAACGGTATTACGACTTATTCACATGGAGTATTGTTGCTGTGCACGTAGCCCCAGTCTTTAGTGTATAAATCAACTCTTATTTCTGGATTCGGTCATCCAATAAGCGGAAGGGATGGGCGGTTTTACTGTACTACTGGTGAGCAGTCAGGCGGAAGCCTGCATTTGGGTATTGAAACAACCCTGGAAAAATGCAAAAATCAAAATTAGAGCGAATTCCGGCAACTACTGGTGTTTCACATGCATAAACTTATCATTAACAGCTGTGACATCCCAGAATTATTATGTTCACGTGAGTGTTTCTGTTCGAGGTGGTAATGAAGTATATACTTCTTGTGGCATTTTGAATAATAAATCCTTGCGTCATCAACGTACGTGGCTCGACATTTCCAAGATACTGTTTACCAAGAACGTCTGAGTAGTAGTCTCGTCCATGCGGCGCAGGTAAAAAGTTGTAGGATGGTCTTTGGCGCTGGCTAAATTTGGATTAACATTAAAGCTGTTTTTCAGCTGTACCTAGTCTCGACCCTCCCTTTCCAACAGTTGCTACTTTCGGACTACGACTCAAACAGTTCTGATTGTGTGGTTGGTCTCTACTCCCTTCTGCTGGTCCGCGTTCCAGGCGGGCCTCTTTGTCGTGGACAAATTCTTCTTATCGCTGAAGTACAATTTGCTCCCCAGTTATGTAGACAGCTTAATTTAACCATGCCCATTGCTGACCGTGACAATCGCGAATTAACTGTGTTAGTGAGTGTCATAGCACGAACCGTAAGGAATTATGTGAACTCCGAAGTTAATAGCAGCCCTCGACTTTCGGAAACTAGTATTGACAATCCGAGACGTGCATATGGTCTGCGATAAATCTTTTAACAAACAAACCAACTATGTGTTATCATATATCACAATATCATCTCCATATGTTACAATCGCTTCATTTATTAAGCCACCGTGCATCGGAGTGCGTACAAGGCGGGATGTACCTTGATTGCGATCTTCAAGTAACTAAGGCGTACATCAAATATTGTAACCAGCCTTCTCTTTTTCTGCTTGTTGGAACTGCCAGCAACCGAAGGTACTGGTGCAATTGTATTCTGTATGTTCTCTTCGGCATTCGGAGTTTCCTGCAACGATACTGGCAAGTTGTAGACTTTTGACTTCTTCGGTATCGCTGTATCCAACTTCGCCTCCATGCTTCAGTTCAGGTTAACTGTCCGACAGTTTGAACACCAGTGACGGCGTTCGTTAAAACTGTTTAGTTTCATCATTTTTAAAACTACCTGTTCCCTTTAACTTGAATAAAACAATGAGGAGATGTAAGTCGTAAACGAAATAATAAAGGACTGTCGCCGGAAGTCACACTTTTCTGGCGTGACCTTCTACCTGATGGAAAACTGGCTTGTCTTGATTAACGTACTAGGCTACGCGCTTAACCTATATAACCGAATGTTTTGTATAACCGACGGATGAAAATAAACGAAATGTTTGCATCTTGCGATGTATATCTTCTTACCGTCCTGATGAACTGGATAGAGGGAACTCAGTGTTTCAAATAAGATACTACCGTTTGTGATCGTCAGGCAGCACAGATAATGCTAGAAACTCTTTCGCGCTCTACCAGACTTCAAAATTCGCTTTGCAGCCTCAAAGTGCGAAGTGTCTTTCGTAAAGTTGTTGTGATTACGTAGATTGAATGTTGAGTAATGAAGTCGTGGAGGTTGTTTGACCGGTTTCTATGCCTGGGAAACCGCATAAACGACGGTGGACGTGGAGGGAGTGAAATAGAAATATGTTGGGGTGGTATCCGCTAATCCAGGACACATGTGGCGACAGAGAGACATCCTTTTGAGGCTTAAGATGTGCGTATATAAGGTGACAGTGAGGGCTATGTGTTGTTTCACGGCTGCGGAGCGTGGCTGCTCCTGATGAAGGATGTGAACCATCTTCAGTTGTTTGACCATCGATCTCTGCGTTCAGTCGCTTGTAACGGGTGGCATCAGAGAGTGAGCAGCGAAGAGATTAGGAACCAGGTATTTGGTTGTGATTATCAATCCATACATTTGCGCAGACTTAGATGGTTAAGTCGTGTATTAAGGATGCCATACCGAACACTCTTCGCTGATATTACGGCCGACTGGTGTAGGATGCGAGGTGGACAGTTGATGACCTTGTGTAGAGAGATGAAGTAGTTCACCAGTGGGGTTGGCCACTCTCGGTTGGGTTCGCCTGGCTGGTTGGGGATCTCTCGAGAGTTTCACAGTTTCGGTGGATGGAAACATTAGGTGAGGTGGCGGCTAACCGAGCTTGGTGGCGTGAACGTTGTCGTTGTTTGGCCGAGTTGTTTGTGAAGTGAGCTCATTTGATGACTCGAGGCAGTGAAGGCCATGAGGAAGCTGTCTTACTGGTGATGTCTTACTTTCACTTACAACTCGGTTTTCAGTTTGCAAGGTGTAGGCACCTTGATGTCGTATGTTTGAGTAGAGACCTAACTATTTTTGGCAGTTTAGTCCGCTCTCCTCCCCTTCTTTTTCTTTTCTCTTCCTGTACAGGGTTTGCTTTTTTTACTGGTGGTTGTTTGGCAGTTAAGCATCAATAAGAACCACTGATTTGTTGATGTCTGTTATGATCATCCTTCTTCCTACTTTTTCGTTCAACCGGCCGGGCGTGCGGGTGATGCGACAAGATTGTTCCAGTTGTTTGAATTTTGTGTGTGATTTAGTCACAAGAACTGTGTGGGTCCTCACCATTACTAAATAAATTGGCGTATTTCTAGACGGTAGAGGAGGTGGTCCAAGCGGGGTCATTGATGCACGTACTGGGATGATGTGAGTTTGTGGACGCTCTGTGTTTGTCAAGGAACCGTGCTTGGCCGATAACTCCTTGAGGTGCTGATCTCTCATAGTATCTACTGCAATTAATGAATCTTTATCAAAGATCACCTTTATAACCTTCGAAATTTTTCACCGGAACTCAGCTTCACGAGTTGGTTGAAAGTACACACTCCCTGTCCTTTTACTTCGTTAACTTGGAAAATGCAACCTCCAACCAGCCGGACCACCGTTGATATCAGATGGGGGTTTTCTTTTTCTGGGGATCCACGATCCCAACCCCCTATTAATGTCAACACGCATCGTTCGTGTACATCACTGTTCAACTCGCTCAACGAAAAGCACAGTTATCAGACACTTTCTAAACATCTTACGGCGTCCAGGTAAACACTCATTTCACGGATACCCTTTCCTTCCGCAGCTGAAATGGCTTTCTTGTTTGCTGCTCCTGTGTGTTGCTACTCTGAATGGTGATACCGTCGTTCTCATCAGCTTCATTGTCGTCCGCAGTTTCTGTGGTATTTTTCATCCGGCTTGTCTACATCCATTGGAGCCACAGACGCTACTCCGTACTCTGGTATCACGTCTGTGAGCTTGTCAGTGGTCGTCTTTGGGCTGACCTATGCACTAAGGGCTGGGTTATGAACGTTCGTCATGAAATCATCGTCAAAATATTGTCTGCTTCCTTTGAAAAAGCATAATCTTTTTATAAAGGAACAACGTTATTTACGATTGCTATTAATCGACAAGCGTTCTCGTGTTTTGATTGGCCAGTTCGTTGCTGTGTTATTCCACGACCTTAAATCTAGCAACTCGGTTGTGTGAAACAGATAAGCATTCAACGGCGACTGATCGCTTTTTTTGCTTGGTTCGCGCCGATCGGACCATGATTTCGTCTGTAGTAGCTTGTGCGCGAACACTGATCGGCTGAACTTTCTCCAATCAAGAAACCGTTCCAATCCATTCTTTACACTATGTAACTCCGCCTCCCACGAACTCGGTAATAATCTACGGTCGTTTTGGATTTCATCTTGTAGGAGAACGTCAATAACAGTGTTCGATTTGGTACAAAAAAGACGATTTGTTTCTTAGATTGGCCTGTAGGCTACATTTCCTCTCTCGCGGGTACCCTCGGTTGGGTAGTCTGTGATTTTTATCATAGCGAGTTCATCTTCAAGCAATCTAATTAGAAAGAGGATCTAGTAAAGTTTCAACTAGCCAGCTAGTTATTTTTACAGTGCTTCCCCTATTGCAGCTATTGTAAAGAAACACGAAGGTTGACCGTTACCCTAATTCTGACCCGATATGCTTATCACAACATTGGTTGCATTGTCTCCAAAAAACCGCTGATAGTTTCATTTGCGCTGTATACATTTCTGTGTTGATTCAGATGTTTGGTTAATGAGTTATACGATAGATAGGTGTTGGTTGTGCATAACTGATATATGAACGAGGCGCCACCTTTATTCTAATTGCTTTGCCAATTCTGAATGATTTTCGAATCTCGATCATTGAATTGGTGTGTTCGGTTCTGTGTGTTCAATCTACTATGATGCCTAACAAATACATCCATTGGGTTTTCTGCAGTCGGACATTGACCCGCAGCGTTTGGCCTCGCTCGGAAACACGGCACATCTGATAAAGCTGTTAAATCAAATAATTAACGACCGACAGATGGATCCACGACGAAAAATGAAGTGTGTGCTTGATGTAAGTGTGCAGTAGTTGATTGTTTTAAATTAAACACCATTCATAATTAATCACGGTTTTCGCACTCACGTGCACTTTTCAGCCAGCCTCTTACGAGCAGGAGCACTAGACTGGATTCTCACTCTTGTTAGAGAGCTCATCATAATCTGTGCACATTCTTGCCACGACCAGGATTTGATTGGTTCTCAATTTTTGTAGTGAACTTTTTAAGACTGATGGATTTGAACAAAACAGTTAGAAGACGGAAACTGGTAGATGCAAGCATTTCGTATTCACTCGTCAGTACCAACTTTCGTATCACAAGACGTTTACTATATAGGCTAGACTGTGCCAAAACCTCGAAACATATGGAACCCGAAGCCGTGTGTAGTTGGATTTCACTGCCACCGGGCTACTGTGACTTCTGCTGTTATTTATCAATTTGTTTCTGGATGCAAAATGCTTCGCAAACGACCGACAGCATCTAATTCGAACGAATGCATAGCCCATTAAGTGATTGAATGTTCCTACCCTTTGGAATGAAAAGATTTGAAGTAATATGGCCAGACTGAACTTCAATGTATTTACACAAGTTAAGTACTGCTATGCTAAATACATTTTCGCCAAAGGGAAGCAAGTTTGTCTATTCCTGTGCAGGCTTTCTTCGATTGCGCGGAATTCACTTTCCATCTCAACAGAAAACGTCTGTCAGAGGTGGTTCACGGTAGCTTTGAAGCGCTTATTTCCAAACGTATGCACATTTGGATTTTTGGCTCATACAATGACATTCGGCCAAAGTTCCTCCCCTTCCAATTACACACGATTTTAAGTGAAACGCCAACCTGTTTCACCAAGTCTCCACGTTATTTTGGGATTAGCTTCCACCGGATCATTCACTATGATATCCACATTTCCGAACCTGACGAACCAGTCTCGATCTGTTTCTTATTATCTTTGCTAGAAGTTGATTGTACATTTCCATCTAATTTCTCTAGCTTGATTCCTGAGCTCAAAAGCGAACACTGCATAAAATCGGAAACAGTTTCTTTCATTGTTGCATTCTACGGTTAAGCCGTGTGGAATTTATGGAAATAACCGTTTCTCACTTACACAGAAGGAAACGCAAAACCGCAACAAACATACGGATGCACAACACCTGTCTGCTGGTAGCCTACCTTGAAATATGGGAGCTTAGGAATAACTATGACGTGAAATGCAGTAACTCTCAGGGTAACCAGATGTATTGGCCTTTTCATAATTAAGTAATCACATTGTCATGTCTATTTTTTTCCGACAAATTTTAGCGTTTCACAAATAACTCACTTTACTACGAAATGATTTTTCGGCTTCGTACCGACTTCATTTTTGAGGGCCCATCTAAAATGTCTGACAGACAATGTTTCTTGTTAGTCATGTCGCCTGTTTGTCATATCAACTCATTCGTTTTTTTAGTTTCGAAAGTCACACGCAGATGTCTTCTGGTTACGTTTTGGTGATCAGCAAACGGCCTCCAATTACCTCATTCGATTACAGCGTCGCATCGATGCTCAAGCTCAGCCGTCTGTCCTCGAACGTATTACAAACGCATTTCGACGTCGTCGACAGAGTCCGAGCAAACATCGCCCTGTAATGAGTAAATCTGGGTCGCCCACTCGTACAACCATCAATGAAGCTTTGTAAGCTGATAATCTCTTATGTGTTGCATTTCTGACTTCCGTCCTGCATTTGCGTTCGTGTGTATGTTTGACTGAAATTCACCGTAACATTGTACATTGGATCTTCACAGATAATCGAAGGAAAAAATCAGAGGTTTATTGACCCCATCAAGTTAACTCGATTTGACAGGACAGCTATCATTTCTGGGTCCTGGTTTTATTTTCTATGACTATCACCGATTTTATAATGAAACATTTGCGGCCGACAGCTGTTTCTTTTTCCTTGACGGAAGTTGATTCCACACACGTAGTTGAAGCAGCAAGCTATCGATGAGCATCAGAGCGACGTCAGAATGAACCCTTGTTTAGGGCTGGCGATCGGTGCGAACGGATAAGCGAAAGAAGACGTAGCCAATCAAGAAACGCGAAATCAACAATTGGTCGAACCGTATTATCGACCCAAACAGTCTTTTTGACACTGAATGTTCCATTCAATGGTCATTTATTGATTGCAAACCAGTGGAATTATTATGCTGCGTTTGGTGTATCAAACTGTCCATTGTGCACTCAAGTCTGACGTGTGTCCTCCCTCTAACATGTCTCACTTCCCGTTTGTTCCGGTTCTAGACTATAGCTTTATCATGCAAAAATACTGTTCCAGCATGTGGACTGTTTACTTATCAACGGACGTCTTAACAAACGTCCTGTCCCATATAGTGTCTTGCACTTTTGCTGTGGATGTTGCATTCGAACCTTCTGCAATACTTCATTCCCTGTTAAATCCAAGACGCTTGCAAATGATTTGTGGGATATTGATGTTCAGAGTGTTGAACCTGGTCAACTCGAACCATTCTGTGAATAAGGCACAAAGTATTGAACGATCTTCTTATCAACTACTCTGATTCTTTCAACAACTAACTCATAGGACACGCTGTGTCACATTCTCAGTGTGACAATAGCTTCACCAGAGCTGACCTTGCGTGCACACCTCCCTGTTCGGTTTGCAACGCGTTCCACTGTACCTAATTCCAAAGCATAGATTCTTATCCTCAGAGACCGAATGTTTATCGAGAACTGAATTTTCGTTCACTGTGCATTTCACGTTAATTCATTAACACATTCAATCTTTGGAGTATCGCGCTAAGTTTATCATGTGTCTCGACTGCCTCGTGACATGTTACCCTCTCACTTCTAATTGCCCTGAACTTTGACTCCGTACTCGCGGCCAACGGTTTGTTCCGTACAAACCTTCAAACTAAACTTCGTGATTATCGATATTGATATTCTCGACCATTTCCATGTAGACGTTAGCATATCGTTTAGTGCTCTCTCCTTTGTGGGGGCAGCGCCAATAGTTGATAGAAGAATGAAAAATTTCCTGCCTTCTCAGATTTCCATTTCACCCAGAACATAAGAGGATTGCTAACAAATTGCACAGTATGCCGGACCAAATTCGCATATCAATAGCAGTCGTGGTGGCGTTACGAGGGC
Organism: Paragonimus westermani; assembly: GCA_008508345.1. Lineage (NCBI taxonomy): Eukaryota > Metazoa > Platyhelminthes > Trematoda > Plagiorchiida > Troglotrematidae > Paragonimus > Paragonimus westermani. The sequence goes on from QNGE01002174.1 coordinate 113,714, forward strand.
CGTGAAGTCCATCATTTCAAGGACTTCGTGTTGCCAGTGTGACTCACATTATGGGTTGTGGCTCTCACTCTTTGGTGTACTTGTCAGCCTGTAAGGATTGGCTGTTGGTTATCTTAAGGCTAATGACGGTTAACGTTCCACGAAGTGTCTGTAGTCCGTCAGATTAAGTAGGACACCCGGGTAATAACACCGTAAAAATCTCCGTTTCACGATGTGTTTAACGTGGCATCCCACCAAACCAACCAACATTATTTTTGCTGTAAATAATGCAGTCCATAAAACGAGCTTCAGTTTATGAGTCCATGATTTCGAGCGCAGTGGATTTTTATATCTGCGGGCTATTTGAATCCCCGGGGATTGTTACTCAAGTACTACATACGTGGCAGAAATATGCTACAGCGGCTTCAAGTTGGCTCATCTTCACCATCACAGACAGCAATAAATCAGTGGTGCATACTGATGCGTAACTACCAAACAAGCGTGAGGAAACCGTCATATGTTGACTAGTTAACAGAAGTCCATTCATTTTTGTGATGATAAAAAGCGCCATTACCAATACGAATTATACGAGGAGAATGAGTAGTGCAAATTCCATATTGTTTACTGTATTAGTCGTAGTTCGTCAGTGGACAGGCTGGTATTACCGCCAGTTCGCAATTGCCAATAAGTACGTTTTATTTACCGGCGCCACAATGCAATGTTCATGGCTGGCGGCCATTGCTTTATGTTAATTGTCTCTCGCATTGTGGTAACTATGTACTCATGAATACGAGTCGTAATATCATTCTGTGGGTCCTAAGGAAATCGCGAATTACTGGGAGCCCGTGTTTACAAAGTGCGATTTAGACACAACCTGATGAAGGTTATCATTTATCCCGGATACCCCCATACCCTCATTCTCTACCTGTCCAGAGGTTGGACATAGCGGCGTGTTCGGTAACCTAAATACGGATTAGCTGTTGTTTAACGCCTCGTTTTGTTTCACACTTTCCAGTGAGCCACGCAAGAACATGCTTGGAAAGAATACCACGATTGCTATCGCGCCAGTAGTCCTGTGCGCTTGTCTAAAAGTTTGGATTTCGATATTCTGTTTTGTTTGATCAGTCCTCGATTTGGTAACCACAGTCGGATGGGCAAGTGGTTTGTGGTTGAACAGCTGAGCTGAACTGAGTTTGGCTTCGGCTGACAAGACATCAGGCGATCCTGTACGGGTAGTTTCCAGGCCTAATAATTTCCTGACATACGCAACAAAGTTTCAATCAATTCTCCTCATTCACATTGAGTATACTGTCTCAAAATGTTTACAACAGTTTGTTATTTGCTTGATTTAAAAGGGGAAGTTATGGATTATTCATAGGAAGCAGGCAACTGTGTGCGTTTCGCATTTTCGTTGTTTAACATGATCACTCTTCAAACCATTCTGATAAGTGACATTCCGAAGGGGATTACAATGTAGCACTGCAAAGGGTAATTACATACATGCACCAGTTCTCGAAGTTGCCGCATATTTCAGACAAGAGCAGTCAGAATTTCATGGTTAGGTGCAACGCGTCAAAGAATAAATGAAGCTTAAATTTGGGGTTTGAAATCTTTAAAATGTGACCATAGAACACACACTTGCAGAACACTAAGAACAGAATGGTATTTGTTAATAGTTCCTGACTGTGATGTAGAACGGCGTGGGTCAATCACCGGCGCCACATGCTGGTTTTGAGGTTAAAACACGGAGCATGTAGCTATTGTGAGATGGTTAGTACGCCTTTCTGAGACATTTTATGTTGAATGGACACCCTGATCCACGCTAATGGAATTTTTCACGTCGGGAGACCGAAAAATACTAGTTATTCAGATTTCTAAGAATACCGTTCTCATGAATAATATTTGAATTACGAAAGCGCTCAAATGACCGACACACCGGTGAACAGCTGATTTGCAATGCACTTCTCACCTCAATTCGAACTGTTTCGATTAAGTGTATCCAAATAGGGATCATTTCGTCTGTGGAGATTGAGGGTGACCACCATAGAATGTTGTGCTATCACATTTTCGTAACCACAGACAGTGAGCTGTCCATCCACCTTAGCAGCACATGAACAAATTGCAACAGTTAAGAAAATGTTTTTAGGTTTTAAGCTGTATGTGGGGAATATGCAGTTTGCCCAAGCATGAACAGGTGAGATCGGTATAGATCCACTCAGTCGTCGTCTCTACTAAACGTCTACAGTAGCGGATGACTTGGGGAATGATTTACATAGTCAGTTATGTTGATGTCTGGGATACGAGGCTCGCTGGGTTTAATCTACAAGTATGCACAAACACAAATCGGACACTAGCAGATTTATTGCAACTTTACTGGCAGATGAATTTCGGCAGTTAATCTGGTTCTCAACACCGTTGGAACAACGAAATAAAGTCCTACGTTCACCGAACTTGCAAACGGCTTGTGCCCTTTGGCTGAGATTCATTTGCGAATGAGTGTTCGTCTTGGCATTCATGTTTTCCACTAAACCATTGTGCCGCTCAACAAGCTAGAGAAACTGATGGACCATCATTCGTGTAATGTGAGACCAACGAAACTAACTTCAGAAAACCATCAACTCTAAGAATGTTTACAGTATGCCAAGCGATTTTGTATTCGAGGGGAAATGCCCATCTGATTAACTTGAGCCTTGTTGCGTTATGAGGTCAACTATGACAGAATGGCCCTCTTCTAGAGCGTAGTCCTCAACAGGGACATCGCGCTCAAGGCGTGTAATAGAAAAACAGTGTAAAGAGAAAACCACGGTCCTCTATTTGTGACTGGTGTAGAAAACTCTGGTGTAGACTGGTGCCCTTTATCCAATCTAACGGTTAAACAGAAAACCAATACATCCTAATAGTGTGGCTGACGATCTGTGATTGGCCTGGTCCGTTATTCGCCACCAAGTAGTATGACAGACGGGCCGACCTCGGGGAATCAGGTCTGACATTCGAGAAATATGTGGTTCCCCCAACAACGTCATCCACCAAATATGATCCCGAAATGTTCAGTCACGTCTCGACACTCCAACACCATAATCAAAGAACGAGACGTGGACGTCGTCTCAATTAAAGCCAGTAGCATAAACACGGAAATAATTGGATTTAACATATCGGATGGAAAAATCCACTGAACACAGCCGCTGAATGTAAACTTGTAAGGTGTCAAGAAAATGAGATAAATGTAGGATACGAATATGCCGGAAATAACTGGATTTAACATATCGGATGGAAAAATCCACTGAACACAGCCGCTGAATGTAAACTTGTAAGGTGTCAAGAAAATGAGATAAATGTAGGATACGAATATGCTTCGCCACGATCGCTGGTCAACGGAGGCGGTGTAGCTCCTAATATTGGCTGTGGGTCAAGGTACATGCAGCACGCGATATGGTCCTCCTAGGTTCTGAAGCCGCTTTTCGTCATCCACTCGTTTGAGTAATAACCCAACGAGCCCCCACTACCCTCGCCGGTCAGCGAGTACCTACTTAATAACGTCATACGCAGACCTGTCCGCGCAATGTTTACAGGGCCTACTGGTGAGTGTATAACTACCGTGAGATTGGCTTCGACACTGGTAGGATTCACGTTCATCTTGCACCGTCTGGATCTGAATGCTCACTCAAGCGAAAACGCTAAAGGATTCATGCAATAGAAATGTATACGACTGACGTACAAATCAACACGTCTGTCGGCTACAGTTGTTGACGCATTAAATGCAGTACAGATAATGCCACTCATTCGCAACTCTGTGAAGAAATGGTATGAATCGAACTCTGGCCGACTAACTTAGCGATGTGGATCGGTATAATGTAACGGCCTCTCATTACGCAGTTGTTAGCGGTTCAATATGGACGGGAGTTAATGAGGTCGTCCACAGGATGACCTTGTAAAAAGAAGGAACCACTTCCACTACTCCGAATTTCGTCATTGGCAAAGGCGGTTAGGTGACATTTGTCGGCTGAGAAGAACGAAAAAACACGAGTGCGGCTTATTTGGTAACCCTAACAGCCATAAAAATTAGTACCAGTCAGGCATTGCCAAAGGGTTTAGTATTCGTATAACAACCAGGACGAAGGCTGTTCAGCATCAAGCCAGTGAGATGGTTCCTTCAAGTAATGAACGCCTGACTGCTTTGGCTACAAGCATCCGCACCTAGTACGAGCAATACAGATATCCTTAGAATATCTGCAATTAAACCATATACGGTGCCTCGAAATCTATCAACCTTCTATGACGATAAGTCCCTACGTCCAGTCATTTATTCTAGAAAGTTCCTTCGGAAAGTCTGGAAACAACACAAGAGGACCTTTAGTTAGGAAAGATTATCACAACGATACAGTCCGTTAGAGGCCGACCGTATTGTTATCGATTGCCCCGGCACACTAAGAACTCGGTTGATGATAAGCTTTGCAAACATTTAGTTTCATGTAAGCTATTGTTTAGCAGTCAACAGATTTCGGTGGGCATTGATTGGGGTAGAGCACAACGAGCAATGACGTGCAACCATGCGGAACAGCCAAAGAATCCGGCGGATTGATCAACAGTGTGAACGTAAGACAAACTACAGGTTGATCAAACAGGTCGACGGAAAGACATCCCACCATTGTGTTCCTTATGAACAGCCATAATTTTAGCAAGAATGGATCAGAACACGATCTTCGTTTAGGTGTCACTGGAGATACCACAATACAATCGCATCACGTGCAAGTATGGCAGAAAGGTGCACTTCCCACTTAGATGCTGGTTCTCCCTACATCGACTGTGAATGACTCAAACCATATTTCCAGGCCATGGCCTTTAAACATCAATACGGCTTAAGATACCTTAACCAAATCGCATAACACTGAACTTTTCTTAATTTTGAAGAATCCGGAAAACGACACCTCATGTTTCTCCCCACCAAGGAATACTGCAGCCCGTTATTTATTATAAGCACGACGGGTTTTAATGTCTTAATTAGTTGACTACAACCTTTTGTGCGACATATTTCATATGCGTCTACAAATGAAACACCATTCCCGATCGATTGTTCAAGTGGAACGGTAACTCAAACATCCAGAAAGATATGACGAAAAACGGAACATTACCTAAACTTGTGGTTGACGGGAAAGAGGTAGAGGAAGCACGCTGTCTGTCGCAGCAGGTAGTTATCACGCGCGAACGAGCCGTATTATATACTGATCCACTAGCGGTTGTTTTCCTCAACCATCATGAACAACATGTATGGCTCCACATTCTTTTTTGTTTATCACAAAACAAATGCATTGCATTCGTAGCCAACAGAAAAACATTGTCGCAAAGTTCATGAACCTTGTCAAACGATTTCAAACTGTGACTGTATCAGACAGTCAGCAAAAAAAAACCAAGACAACCAGTTCAGGAAGCTTGCAGAAAGTATGCGTCCGTTTGTAGCAAACTCAGATGTCAAAACTGCCAGGCAGGGTGGTGTCGTTGAACATCCTCACTCCGTAGCCGTGTAAGAGAAAACGATAGCGATGCAAAATCGATTAACATTAATAGAGTTCGTAAGACAAGAGACAAAATCTGAACAGACAATAAGGTTAAGCGAATGTGACTCGTTCAACGAGTTGAATCATTCAACCAGTGGTTATTTTTTCTTCGGCGGTTTGCTTTCAACATAACCTTTGATGTAACGTTTCGGAATGGCGTATGTTTCTGTTCAATGGAAAGAAAGTCCAATAGGTAAGTTTGAATAAGTATACACAAGTGTAAGTATAAACGAAACACAAACGTTCGCGTAGATAAAAAAATTCGAGCAAGTTTAGGTGCGATGAAGTTTGTCGTTTTGTGTTGTACACAGAAAGGTGCTCATATAAATATTGAGGTTGAAGGTCGACTTCAGACTTAGATATACACTGTAGTAGTACGCCATAATCAACGGAAGAATCGCGGTTTTTGTTTCCTTCTCAACAGAAATTCGGCCTGGATGCGGAATTTCTCATAAATTGTGACTGGTACTGCAGTTGTAACAGTAAAAAATAACCAGGTTCTAAGGAATATTTGCATAATCACTTGAGTTGGGAGTATCGATCACGGGGTTACTAATCGCAATTAACATACCCAGTACCACAGTTTCTCTCGTGATGGTAAACACAAAATGTGAACCTTAACCAAAATCCGCGACAAAAACAGGGTGGTGCTCAACCATTAGAAATTGTATGTTATTGCAGACAGAGACAATGCGTACAGTCGCTGCCATGGCGCGTACATTGTTTCAGTATAGACTGTTGCCAACGGAGTTGCTTCAAGACAAAAGTGGAATTGTAATCAATTCACTAGGGGAGTAACACTTGAAGGGCGTAGACTGAAAGGCGCACTTCGCAAACAGTGCAACGGATAAACCGATTTAATACGCCAGAGCAGCCGAGTTATATATGACATCGTCTGTGTTAGGTTGTTGTGAAAATCTACTAGATTCACCGCTTATCCAACCCGCGACACAATAGATCTCACAGGGGGCCAACCCAAACGTCGCGTTGAAGATATCCCATCAGGATTGGACGGACAATCTAAATGTTACACCCTCCGTTATTCGCCAATTTACTTGTTCCGCACCGCACCAATTAAGTTACAGTTTGTGACTTTACATGTGTTAATGCGATCAGCCATTGACAGCATGTGATCACACTGACAATGTTTCAAACCCATAAATTCGGCTTTTCACCTCATGAATAACCACTGCTTACCGCAACTAGTAAGAGGTCATCTCTCTACTATTTACGTGGGGGGTTTCAATTCGTGTGCGATGTTTAAGGCTACTCGAAGTCCCTCATCATCATAACAGCCATGAGCCTGACCAAAAGGTACTGTGGCTCGGGCCGCCGCTCATCTCAACAGTGACGTGGAATATCTTAGAAGGAAAGAGTACTACGAAGGACAACAAAGATTGAAGAAGACTAAATGCAAGAACTAGAAATGGTATGGATACAGGTACGCCATTGACTGCGACACACCGCCATCTCGGATAGCGTCTCTAACCA
>QNGE01002175.1:0-82318 GCA_008508345.1 Paragonimus westermani
CAAGGCTCGAAGTGTGTTCTGATTGATCGCGGCTTCAACGACCAGCGGCTCACTTGTCCACGTACTTTAAAATGATCGGAACGCTTGGGAATGCAAAAATACAGTATGCACTTCCAATGAGTCACTTCTTCTTATTACCGTCGTTATTGTCCGTATGGCTTGTCGCTGATGGGACTCAAATACAACTATAACAGGTGTGCATATCCCTTGCAATGCCAAAATGTTTACCTCGTACCTGACCGGCTAATAACGCTCACGTGATACATCGCGACCATGATTGGTTCAATTCCAACTGGTTCGCTCATCTACTGCTGTTTGTGTACGTCTGTTGGACAGATTGCATACACGCGCGTTTCCGACCGTTACCACTGCCATGCGTTCTAAATCAAGATACGACGTATGGTGTCACCCTGTGTGCTCACTCCCTTGAATACACCTGCAACGTGTTGGTTAACTCGAACAGTTTTTATCACCATATTCACGGGTTACATAGAGAACGATGTTTAGGGATTAGCTGAATCCATCCAGTGTGTTAAATCTGCCGTTGGACTTGACACATTCAGCTAAACAAAAACTCCTCCGCAATCATCTGGGGACTGAGAGGTGTAGTGACCTGCGATCGTGTGAATATTCCAGGGATCCCGTCTGCAACCGTACTTTATTGCTTGTCTGTTCCGTACGCATGATCCTGTGGACGTCTGCAATAGAAGGTCTCTTTCTCCAATCGTGCAACTAATTTCACACAGCGAATGCCTGCTTTTCTGGTAACTACTCTTTTGGTATTGCACTCTTTAATGCCAATTAGCCCGAGTCTTCTCGAGCGTTGTTTAACGCACTCGAAGTCCTCACGTGCTTTTCGCCTGGCGCAATTTTGAGTATCGCCGTATGGGTTGGAGCTCATCTCGCGCTTCGTTCATGTTGATGCCGGTAGTCCCAGATTGGGCTAACACTAACTCCTCATCAAATTTCCGAACGCTGCTGAAAATATGGAGAGTGTTCCCAAACCTTAACGCGTTCTTTCACTTCGATGCCTTTTGGGAATACATTTCGACTGCTCGTCGGGGAAGACGGTTTGAAGTGTTAGTGGACGAGGATTAAGCGCAGTCCCAATTGTCCACTGCACCACACAGCTCCACGATGTTACGCCAAGCCAACCGGTATAGCATAGGCACGAGACATTAGAAGAGACAGTTATCATGTAGGCAATACTCGTTGGTGGCCTTCTTCAAAGTGTTGTAATCGAAATCACATACGCCTCGTGTGGTCCGGAAATCTCCCGGATCGGCACGTTCGCCCATTAGGTTCTGTTTAGAGCATAGACAAAAGCGTAACTCATGAGGGCTGTTCAGGTTTCGCATAATAGGGGAACAACAGGAGTTTTTGAAGAATGACGGTTCAATTTTCATTTAATCAGATTCTAATCTGGGTGTGCCTCCGTATACCATTAAGGCAGTCATCGAGAGTAAGGAGCGATCGTTTGAAATCCCACGGACCAAGATCGCGTGCGGTATATTCACTACGGGCTGCGAAAGTTTCGACGAAACTAGTAGCATATCAAAGCGGTCTAGCTTCTTCTGAGTGCCCTACGTATGACACTCAACAACTTCACTAACGAAGTAAATTCGGCCTCGTTAATTCTACCCTCATGAACGGGACAAATGCGAAGAACTCAGATTACGTATTTGAGGCATATGTGCCGCTAGCTAAGTTTTGTTCATTCACAGGCAAATGACCGTTGATTCGTGGGCGCTGTTTCCAACCAGCCAGACATTTGCAATCCGGGGTGTGCTAGCCTGTTTTGTGAGAAGTTGTGGACAATGAGACTCCGTTCAGATGACAGTTGCGTGGTCATAGTGAATGATTATGCCAACGTGGCATGTCGTAGCATTTCTAACAATACATGAGATGCACAATTTTCAGTTGGATTCTGACAACTTGCATAATTGAAACAATTAGTTCCCTTGAGCAGTTTGAACAAAGCAGTTGGAACACAAAGACTGGCAGATGCAAGCATTTTGTATTGACTCATCAGTACCTCATTTACCATAACATGGATGGGCTTTTTTATAACGAACGAATTGGGGGGGGTGAATAATCAATAAACGGGTTAGGATAAGTCATTAAGTCCAGGGCAGGGTCAAGTTCACGAACAGTTGTTTCTGAACGCAAAGAGCTGGTTTGAGTCGATTAATTGCAACTTCTTCAGCAAACAGTAAGAATCTCGTGTTAGAATGACGCAACAGGATGCTGAATGCGTAAGATGGGTCGATAGCGTGACCGGTGATGAGGACGCGTCTGGCGACTGAGGAAACTGGCTGTTTACGCTTTTTAACAACATTGCCATTTTTCGGTGACACGGACTTCTGTACCCATTTCGGTAAATGTTCCTTCATTCTGGAGCTCAAGCACCTCTCGGATTTCCCAAGTAGCCTTCTCTGCAGTTGCACACTAATTGGTAAACACAGTGTGAAGTAGCACTGATAGGTTGATCTCCTTTGACTGAAGTCACTAGTAACTTCTGGGCCCGAGCAATTACACGGAGCTCAGCTGCATCAAACGTTCGTTTAATTGAATTTCTTAATCGCTTTGTTGTTTGGTGCATGACGTAATCACCCCCAAACTGCAGCTCTATGTTGACTCCTCTTTTCTCTACAGTGGCCACCTCTTCGGGTGGTAAGTTTTGTCTACTGTGCCTATCTATGGACCTTCTGAGATAACCATTTGATTGTAGGACGGACGTAATCAGATCTAGTTCCTCAGCGGGGCTGTCGGGCGTACAGATTCACCTTGCTCGTGTGAACAGAGTATTCACTAGTGCTCGTTTGTATTGGATCGGTATGAAGCTGATAAAGTTTGGATATTGACTTAACCATGTGGGTTTCCTATAAACGGTTCTTCTAACCAAGCCATCTTCCCGACGACTTATTAGGATATCTAGAAATGGCAGGTAGTTGCCGACCTCAAATGCACGAGTGACCTTTAGATGAGGATGACAAATATTTAGACGTTGCACCAAGTTATTTGTCATCTGTTTAGATCGACTGAGAATTAAGGTGTCATCGAAGTAACGCTTGTATTATGGCAAGTCTTCTATCTCCGTAGCTAGCTGTTGCTCAATTTTTAGCATGAAAGTCCGCTAAGATGGGACCTAGTGGACTTCCCAGGGCTACTCCGTCTATTTGACGGTAGGACTGTTCAAAAAACGTAAACTGACATTCTCAGTACAGAGCGGCAAAGTTTCCTCCAATATGTCGGTAGAAAATGGCAACGAAGTATCACTCATTTCAACGAGCCCACAAATGTAGTCAATCGTTTCATGCAGCGGGATATTTGTGAAAAGTGACTGAACATCTATAGAATACATCAAATCGTTAGCAAGATTGATTCTGTCCACGTCGTTGATCAATTCAAAGGAATCTTTAATGGAGTATTTCTGAAATTGTGTTTTACTGGGGTTAGAATAGTGACCAACCAGCGTGCTAATTTGCGGTAAGGTGAGTTTGCCATCGCCAAAACTGGCCTAAGTTGCATGCCAGACTTGGGAGTTTTCAGTAAGTCTTGAAATTGAGGTGTTGACGATCCGCACGGTTTGAGAGACTTGTACGTCACCTCGTCAATAGTCCGCAACTGGAAGAGTAGCTGAAGATGTCGTCCTATGCGGTCTAATATTTAGTTAATGTTGTCCACTCTCTCTATTCGTCGAAACCTCGACTGGTCACCCAATATTATTAACATCTTCGGTACATACGCATCCTTGTCTAGAATGACGATCCCAGAACCCTTATCGGGCTTAAGTAGGTCTTGATTACACAATACCATCACATAAAGCTGATCATATTTATATTGGAGCTCAGTTTGAGAATCTTATTGAAGAGTTACCTGATCTTCGACCAACTACTGCTGACAATCCAGGTCGGATAAAGATTAAGTACACCGATATAGCTTATGGGATAATCAGGACACTCCGATAAACAGTCGATGTGCTATCATAAGGCAACACCCGGAATCATTAGGAGAACTTAAGTCAAAAAATGTGATTATAATATACAAGAATCTGATTGAATGAAAATTGAACCGTCATTCTTCAAAAACTCCTGTTGTTCCCCTATTATGCGAAACCTGAACAGCCCTCATGAGTTACGCTTTTGTCTATGCTCTAAACAGAACCTAATGGGCGAACGTGCCGATCCGGGAGATTTCCGGACCACACGAGGCGTATGTGATTTCGATTACAACACTTTGAAGAAGGCCACCAACGAGTATTGCCTACATGATAACTGTCTCTTCTAATGTCTCGTGCCTATGCTATACCGGTTGGCTTGGCGTAACATCGTGGAGCTGTGTGGTGCAGTGGACAATTGGGACTGCGCTTAATCCTCGTCCACTAACACTTCAAACCGTCTTCCCCGACGAGCAGTCGAAATGTATTCCCAAAAGGCATCGAAGTGAAAGAACGCGTTAAGGTTTGGGAACACTCTCCATATTTTCAGCAGCGTTCGGAAATTTGATGAGGAGTTAGTGTTAGCCCAATCTGGGACTACCGGCATCAACATGAACGAAGCGCGAGATGAGCTCCAACCCATACGGCGATACTCAAAATTGCGCCAGGCGAAAAGCACGTGAGGACTTCGAGTGCGTTAAACAACGCTCGAGAAGACTCGGGCTAATTGGCATTAAAGAGTGCAATACCAAAAGAGTAGTTACCAGAAAAGCAGGCATTCGCTGTGTGAAATTAGTTGCACGATTGGAGAAAGAGACCTTCTATTGCAGACGTCCACAGGATCATGCGTACGGAACAGACAAGCAATAAAGTACGGTTGCAGACGGGATCCCTGGAATATTCACACGATCGCAGGTCACTACACCTCTCAGTCCCCAGATGATTGCGGAGGAGTTTTTGTTTAGCTGAATGTGTCAAGTCCAACGGCAGATTTAACACACTGGATGGATTCAGCTAATCCCTAAACATCGTTCTCTATGTAACCCGTGAATATGGTGATAAAAACTGTTCGAGTTAACCAACACGTTGCAGGTGTATTCAAGGGAGTGAGCACACAGGGTGACACCATACGTCGTATCTTGATTTAGAACGCATGGCAGTGGTAACGGTCGGAAACGCGCGTGTATGCAATCTGTCCAACAGACGTACACAAACAGCAGTAGATGAGCGAACCAGTTGGAATTGAACCAATCATGGTCGCGATGTATCACGTGAGCGTTATTAGCCGGTCAGGTACGAGGTAAACATTTTGGCATTGCAAGGGATATGCACACCTGTTATAGTTGTATTTGAGTCCCATCAGCGACAAGCCATACGGACAATAACGACGGTAATAAGAAGAAGTGACTCATTGGAAGTGCATACTGTATTTTTGCATTCCCAAGCGTTCCGATCATTTTAAAGTACGTGGACAAGTGAGCCGCTGGTCGTTGAAGCCGCGATCAATCAGAACACACTTCGAGCCTTGGCACGAGTGCTGGGCACACACGCGGCCTTGACGATTATACAACAACACCCACCACAGTGTGGCCACCAGAGGTAGCCGAAACTTGAAGCCTCACAACCTGCCCGCCACGCTGTCATTCTGGATCCATTTATCAACCACAGAATTATCCTTCGCGCTTGCCCAAATAGACCACACCTGAGCTTGAAACGGTTCTGCTCAAACCACTGCCAGCCATTGTTTGTTGCTAACCAGTCACCCACTGGATATCAGCAGTGTGTTTAGTCGGCCTGGTGGCTGTGGCAATTGTAATTTGTAACTTAATATTACACCACTATCGTTTAACAGCAATAATAATCACATCGTACACAATACCGCTCACATTACGACTTCGTTGGCTGTGATGCAACGTACTGTCGTTCCGTGAACGCCATTTTGGTTTTCGATTGTGCGAGTTATGTGTAATTCCCACTGGGCCTTTGGCTCACGCCTGTTTCTGTTGTCATTTTTGCAGACTTATTGTTGGAGCCCTTGCTTCTGACAGCCCCCGATCCCGATGTCTCCGTGTTGCGCAAAGTTGGCTTACGAGTACAATGCTTTGATAGCAACTCATTGGTACCACGAAATGCGGCCGTGTTCTTGCTATCATTCTCATCACTCACACAACCCGGCGTAGTGGTCTTACCTTGGCATGCGTTCCCCGAAGTTTCAGTCCCGTCCGAAAGTAAATGTGCAACAATGGTAGGCGAACACAACACCGGTTCAGGTAATTCAGTGGGTGCAGTGTCAGTGGGGACAGTGGCGGGTAACGTCTACGTAACAGCGTGAACCATTCTTCGTTTGGTACGGCGATCATTCCATACCTCTTCTTCATAAGCTACCTGTGCGATTTCACCATAATTAGTGCCTAACATAAGCACATTTCGCACATTCCGATCAAGGCTTCAGGAGCAAAAAGAAGTTCACAGTTTCTTACGTTCCATACGTTCCCGGACGCTTAGTGGTTCTCGAGCTACGCTCAGTCTACGCACAACGTATGTTGATAGGCTGGATCTAGAACAGTTGCGTCTGTGATGCAGCGGGTGCCTATAAATTCCAGTCCTGCTGAGCAATCGATTCGGATCCAGAAGTGGAGATATTCAGGAAGGCGAGCTTCTTATCAATAAGACGCTAATGTGGGAGGAAATTATCACGAGGTAAATAGAAAAAGATGAAAGGAAATCTCGATATTGGATTCACCAGATGTACAGGTCTTTGGATTAATGGTTCACGTAAATACGGCCAAATGCAACAGTTTTGCAAAGGCGGAGCAATCAGGCACAGAATAATGTCGGGGTGCACATAAACGAAGACTCAGCAGTGGGAAGTGAAGATGGAAGGACCACGTGAAAGCAAATTTCCACAAGTAAACGATATCAAGATTTAGCAGCACATCAAGATTAACATTGGCCGTCGCGGGCGCGGATTGAATGGTTTTGAAGTCTGCGAAGAAGGCTGGCAATCTCTGCCAAGAAGATTTCGAATGTAAGAAGAAGTATCAACGAGAAGGGAATAGACGGAGATTAGGAGCATGGTCGCCGGTTTTCTACAAAGCACATGATCGTCAGACGCTAAACACAGGAAGCTACTTCAATACCGGTCCTCGAAACCAGCATGGTTTCCCAACACTCGAGCAGCTTTGGGTTGAGCGTGTTTCATGACCGGGTTCCCTTGCTCGTGAGTTTCACTCGCTGGCGACTTCACAATTTCCCGGCTCCTTTGAGCAGACATGCGGACTTCATGCCCCTCCAGATTGCGCCCTTGATTTTTCTCGAATACACCCCGTGAACGTGATCATCGGCATCACTGACTACTCTACTTACCACGGCTTTAGGCCATACGCCCACGGGCTGGCGGCTTGTAACCAGTAGGACAAGGTAACCAACCCTCACGTCTCCTCCAACCTTGGTCCACTTATGGTACGCCTGGATGGGGGTATGCACTCCCTGATCCGGCGTTTCCGAGACGCACTAGACAGGTGTTGAGCTTAATTCCGCCCCTTGTTAGTAGTTTGACGTGAGTGCACGAGTCGCCCGGGTTTGGTTTTAAGAGCAACAGATCGTTTGGTCTTAAAAGTGAGGGACCGTCCGGATAATCGTGGACTGGAACCAAAAGTCTGTCATTCAGAATTCTCTTGACCTCAATCAACTAAGCAAAAAGAACCTCACCCGAAACCATCTGTTGCTTTAAGACAGCCTGCAGGACTCATCGAGCAGTGCGACTCATGCGCCCCCACGTTCCATCCCAACGACTAGCAGTGCGGAATAAAATGCTAATCGATACCACGGACCGCCAGAGTCCGATGGATTCTGTCGTGGTGGAGGGCAAGCAATTCCCCCCTCAGCTCTGATTCCGCACTTACAACGTTGGATCCGCCGTTGCTATGCACAACTTCCGGCACACCTCGACGGCCGATGAACTTCAATAGAACCATTAAAAATGACATCGACTACACTACTTCTAAATGTATAGCCCTTGTCATTAAACAAGTGAAGAGACAGCCATATCTCTTATAAATGTTCCTTGCAATCCGAACCTCCAGAGCTCTGGAATAATCTATGGCGTAAGCCATAAACAGGGCGCCACCGGGTGTTGTGTGATCGACGGGAAGCGGGGCTATCAAGTGTTGGCACGGCTTCGGTGACATTTTGCAACTGATGCGATTCGGCCACACGTGGCTCACACTGACAATCACAAACCTCCTTAGGATGGATGATGAAACGTGGCTAGCTCCCATGTGACCTTCAACTTCATGGTAGTGTCTGATGACCATATCTGCAACAACCCCACGGGGCAGCAGGATCATCAATCGAGCACCATGAGATAATCCGGTTGAAACCCTTCCATTGAGACACAAGACGCCGTTCATGGTGACAGGCTTCGGTCAGGTTAGCGTAACCCGCCGGACTTCGGAATATTCTGTGCAACTCTCACCAAGAGCGCCCTGCTGCTACAGTTGAGCGCCGGATTCACACGATAGATCTAGCTCAGACTCACACAAAAGGCCCAGCATAACGGAACGCTGCTAACCAAGCAATATTCCTAAAAGATTACATTTGGGCGTTGTGGGAATGTTGTTCCATTTGAAAAACATATGCTCACTTAAAAACAAAGTCTGAGAATGAATAACTTATTTTTTCAGTAGAGCACCATCCAATCGATTTGTACTCGTGTTGGGTGGATGGTCCGGATTAAGAGAGCACGTTAAAGGCGTGTTGTAATGTAAATTGTGCGCCACCTGGTTTTGACGTCTCTTCGTAAACCAGTGAACGACAGCATACGTGAAAATCTGTCCCCACTGATGCCCACGACTATGTGATTCTGGGCAAATTATTCGCCATAAATAGAACCTTGAACAATAACCCTATTATTTGTCACAGATCTGAACATCTTACGTACATAATGCATTCAGCGCAGTAGATGTTACGAAAACCCGTCTGAAGAAATATCTGGGCATCTGGTTGTCATCTAACTTATCTTCCGCGTATCGTCGTGAGTTGGCGGTGGGATTGGCTGCTCTTAAGATGATTAGGCGCACCGTTCCTCGCACACACAAGAAAGCCATCAAAACGCTTTACGGGGTTTGTACAATACCGCTCCTCGAGTATGCAAATCAGGTCGTGTGTGCCGGCCTGAAGAAAGACATATTAGCTGTTGAACGTGTCCGGCGCGCGGCTACCAATGTAGTCGCGGGCATAAGAAACGTCGCGTACGGGTCCCGATTTGAAACTCTTGATTTGTATCTACTCGACTTTCGATGACTCCGCAGTGATTTGGTTTCCACATATGTCTTCTTTAGAGGAGATTTCGTTAAGCAGTTCCTTATCACAGCGATTAATGGTGGCCGGCGAGTATACGACAGGAAGCTTTTCTAGTTTCGTTTTCGGGCCTTTCTCAGGCAGCGGTTCCTTTCCTACAGCACTGTTAACCATTGGAACAGCCTCCTTTCTGAGGTCGTCAGCAGCGCTTCCTGGGATCGTTTCAAAGCTCCGCTTGATTCTCAGTTATCTAACAATTCGTCATGCAAGTAGTCTCACTTCATTCTTGGTATTCACTGTAACCCCCTAGAGCGTTGCAACATCCTGTTTTTAACGATTGCCTTCCGGTTCAAGAGATGCCCGCGGGCACCAAGCAAGAGAAACTGGCATCTTTGGCCTTTGCCTTGAATCCGTGTATCAATCGCTGAATCGCTGTATCTCAGAATGGCAGAATGGACTGATGTTATAAAACTTCAATCGCGGAAATTGTACTCATTTGAACGTCCTCCCACCAACTGATGCATGTTGGTGCCATGACTGATCATTTTCCTCGGGTAATCGTGCGAATAAACGACACATTTTGATTCAAGACGCTTGTTCGAAAAAAATCCGGGTATCTTTTGAAGTAATGTAGAATGTCTCCAGGGGCCAACGATCGCGTGGCTTCTCTGTGAATGCTGGCTGTTAAGTACCTATCATGTTCCCAAAATTTTCTGGCAATATATGGTTTGCTTCCTTATCGCGTTTCCTTAGCTAGGGCGCTGCCTTTCGATTGCTGCTTGGGAGAGACGTCCCAACCCGTTAACGAACGACCACTCATCTACCACATGCCATGATGTGCAATTGTTTTTGATACCTCATCATCAGGTCTGTACAACTAGTAAAATCAAAACAGCACGCAAACAAGAGAAAGCAGTTTAGCAGATTTTTATTCGATCACCTGAAGCGTCAAGAAGTTTCCGAACATCTGCAAACTAGCCAGTCAGTCTGCAACTCACCAGTTCTAACGTTGGGTGGTTGTAGTGATTGTTATTTAACCTACTTCTCGTTACTGCGAACTGTACAATTGCGCTTGAGAGATAAATGCTTGTTAAGTGCTTATTGTTACGTGGACTCGAGGTCAGCACGCGTGCACGGATTGGATGTGATGTGTATAACAGAGCGTGTTGCTGTGCCGTTGGTGCCGCTTTAGTTTCCACTTGTGTAGGTCGTGCGCATGGCTTACTGCGCCCTTAGCTTACGGTTGTTTGTGTTTTCTTTTACAAGGCTGCTGTGGGGACCTTTTTCAGAAGAATGCTGTCCCCTGCTATCTCTGAGAATGGCTGAGCGCACTTTACCCCGCATCAAGGAGAGTTTCTAATAAGTTACGGATTTCATGTGAGACCGTTACTTGAGTATGTTTGTCTGGTCCTACACCCCAGAGTTAAGCTGATTTATCGGTTATTCAACGTGTCCAAATGGGAGCTATCGAACTGTGTTACCGGCTCACATAATGCCGCGTAAGAGTCCCGATCTTGAATCCATTACTCGCATCCACTTGACTTCTGACGCCTCCCAGGTTAGTTATTTCCCACACACTCCGCTTACGTCTCATAGAACAGCATACACGCACCTCATCCTCGTTGGCCGCGTAAGGCTTTACGAACCCCGTTCTTGGACCTTTCACAGACAGCCACTGCTTTCTAATGTGGTTATTAACACCTAAAGCAACCTTCTGGGGTCAGCAGCTGCGCTGCTGTCTTACGGCGCCGCCAGATGTTTACCTAAACTGGTCAAAACTGAACTCTCAATCTTCCTCTGGTCTTAGTACATGCTGCAATCTCCATGGCCCGTAGTGTAGCCTATTTTCGATGATCTAAGAGACACCCATATGCAGCCGATCGGTATTGCTGTTGAGCGGCAAACGGCAGATTACTGCGTCCTTGTAGTCGGCACGCTCACATGCTTGTATAATGTGCCGCGACTGTGACGAACATACGGCGGGCGTCATGCCCACTAAATTCCGTGATCACTTACCCATGCCTAGCGATTAGCATCCCGTTACACTTGACTGTAATTCGACCTCATCCGGAATACCTTACTACCACTACCATATCTCAGAAAGGACGTGGTTATCCTCAGAAAGACACGAAAGCTCGCCACACGCATGACAATGAGGATAGATGTTCTAGACTATCAAGGCCGACTGGGACGGTTGAATGCATTGTTGGCTGACAGAAGGGAGTAACAGGGCACTCTGTTGAAGTTTAAAAAATATTTGCTAGGATGACGCAGTTCATCTACCCGGCTTTTGTTATATGAAGGAACCGAGGTTTGGGCGGTCATAGGTTCACAGTGAAACGTCGAAATCCAGATAGGCTGGTCAGCTTGAGTTTTACATCAGCCCGGTAACTGGTGCATTGTACAACTTGTCCGCAAGTATTGTTGTGGCTCCGAGTACAGGTGCACTTAAGCGTGATCTAGAGTAGCGCTAGGCAAACTTTCATTGGTCAAGACTAACTTGAATTAGGGTTTTGGCTCATTTCTTTGTGGTAACAAAGATTTGTGTCATTCCCTTTCTCTCATATCTCCACCCACAGATCACTGCTTGAACGCATTTCATCAAAAGAAACTATTGCCAGGTGAATCTGTGGACTACACCAGTCAAGCGTTAGGAAGTCAGCAGGCGTATGCCTGCAGCTGTCACGTGAGAGTTGCTGAATACCCTAGGCAGATGTGCTGGGTTATCAGTGACGACTCAGTGAATAGATACAAACCAAAAGTAGCAGAACTGGGACCACCTGAGATAATTAATGAATTGGACTCACAGAAGGCGTTCGCAGGCATTCGGAATGACCATCACAATATTTCAAACCGTGTGGCCAGAAAAAGGGGTGCTTTGGACTTACCTTACATCACTGAGGCACAGTTGGTGCTGTGATGATGTTCGTAGTATGACGGAGCTAAAAAGTGAGTAAGACATCCGCGTAACGTTGTCAGGCGACTGCGCAAACAGACAGCAGAGCAGGCCAACCTGCGAAAATTTTGCACTGTAGAGGAAATTCACTTTACTCAATTTGAAAAACACGGAAACGATGACAAAAAGGCGCTCCTGCTTGAGAATGGATTAGCATTAGCCATTAAAAACAGGAAGGACTGTAGAATTTCATCAAGTCCTGCATTTTCTGCAGGTTACCAAAGTAGTGACTTTGCATACATTCGGACTGGCAGTCGCCATGTCTCGAATGCTAGAAGTATATCGGAAGACGCACTCAAGCTCCATAATGTAAGGTTTGTGACGGTCGGTTCCCTCACGGCTATACAGCTGCCTTGAATTTGCAGTGACCAGCAATCGTGTGGCTTCTCTAAGGATCCCGGCTGCAACCATGTTTTATTGCTTGTCTGTTCTGTACGCATGATTCTGTGTACGATTGCTATAGAAAGCCTAATATGAACTCAGTGCCACTTTCTTCAGCCGTGCAACTAAGTGCACGCAGTGAATGTTTGTTCCTCTTTTAACGGCCCATCTATTCCTCCATTATTCAAGGTCGTTTGAACTGAATCTTTTCGAGCGTTCTTCAACGAACTCGAGGTTTCCACGCACTTCTCTCTTGGCGCGCTTTTGAGTGCCGCCGAGTGGGCTGGGGCCCATCTCGCGCTTCTTTTGATTCTTCTCTTGGTTACTGCCGTTGTTCACAGATTAGGCTAGAACTCACTGCTTTTCATATTTCCTGACATTTCTGGAAATATACTGTTTGTTTGTTTCCGAACTCTAACGTGTTCTTTTAGTTCGATGTCTGAGGAGAATACGTTCCGACCGCTTTTCAGGAAAGGCGTTTCGAATTGTTAGTGGACGAGGGTCGAGCCCATCGCCAATTGCCCACTACAAAATCAGTCGCCCAAATCGGATGGCTTTTTGCTGTTTCAACTGTTGCTTCATATGTGCCAGTTGAGTCTTCCGCAGAAGACAGTGGCTGAGTGTGATAATTTCAGCGATTTCAGCGATTTGCACACGGGTTCAAGGCTGGAGGCCCTAACTACCCGAATCCAGTCAGTTTGTCCGTTTCGATGTCTGACGGTTTTCTGTTGACCTGAAGGCAGTCATTGAAAACAGGGTGTAGCACCGCTCTTGGGGGTTACGGAGAATACCAAAAACAGATTAAAATAATAATCTAGCAGAAAAGAATACATTACTAATCTAAAGTTTTCTTAAGTAGGTGGGAATCCAATAACACTTTGAGACGGTCCTCAGGAAATAAACTAACAATCTCTAGTTGAAGGTTGTTCGAGTAGTTGATAACTCCATAAGAGAACTGTTGTCTTAGGAAGGTCCGAGGTCGAAGCCTATAGAACTTTTTGTCGTAACCTCTTCGACTGTTATCAGTTACTAAGATGAAGAATTGGTGCCCGAGTCCTGTGTTAGGGGGAAGTGTGCAAGAATTAAACCACCGTGGAGTCTTCGAAACTCAAGTGTATAAGGATCTATAACTTCGAGGTGAGACTCGCAGGAGAGATGCCGTGAGCCAGTGGCCATTTTCGTGGCTACTAACTGGACACGTTCAATGGCGAGTATGTCCATGGTGTTAAATGTGTGCCTCCTAATGCATGCAGTATACTAGTAGAGAAGAACCGTCTGTGGGGGAGACTAGGCACAGAAAGCCATACTACCCGTGGTACTACAAGGCTAACATTTCCGCTGGTTACTGTTGATGCAGTGGAGGTGGAAAGTTCATGCCAGAGGTAAATCCATGAAACAATGTGACTGGTTATCAGTCAGAAGGTATGTCACTTGTGAAGAGATGGAAAAGTCAAAAGTACGTTCGATTCACGATGGCAATCTTGTACTTGCCCCTAGTCCCGTCAATCCCGTGCAGTCAGTGACAAACAAACTACCACCATCAGCTCTACTGCGTCAGCCCGGATCAAGGAAGGGCTGTGTTAAAGTGGTTAATGTTTCTGGGTTGGGCAGTAATAAGCCGCAGGAGGGAATAAAATTTGACCCAGACAAACTAATCGGCTTCCAGGACCGCGCTTGTCAAGGATGGGGGGACCTTGCAACAGAGCGAAATGGGAACGCTCTACTTAGACCGAGCCGTTGCTTGGAAAGCTCTGGAGCTCGCTCCCGACCGCCGAAGTTAGCGTATGGGCCTTCGGAGGTGGCCAAAAAGTCCTTTATCGTACGCATCGGCTGCTAGAACAGCGTTCTTATATCACGCGGCCTCTCGCCAGGGCACAGGGGACGTCAGATTAAGACCCTAAGTGGGTTGCGAGGACGTCGGGCTAACGGTGAACATGCCCCGTTAACTCGAGATTTTCAGGGAATCCGCCGGGTTCCCAGGATGAATTGGACTAAATCCTGCACACGACAACTCGCTCCAGTACAATTCCGTGCACCAAGTGGTCTTGATGGTGCGGCTGTAGGAGGATTGCCTGGATGGATGGTGTAGACTAACGTCCGGGCGTGTTAAACAAGTGGGCGGAATTAGAACTTTTGATCTGTCTGTGTCGGTCGATGCTAGTGGCACTCTCCGAAACGTGACTTAAAGGCTCGGTCCCAGAAGCCAAGTTGGTCATTTCTATAATCTACCTCTTCCATCCTAACAGATTTTGCACGTGTGCTAGAGATGAGGTGCTCATAGATGACAGGCACGACATTTCAGCCACAGAGTCTTTAGTGCAGAATCTGATTACTCATTGGGAGTCGCTCGATCTTAGGCGTTATCTACAGAACGCCCAGGTAAAATCCGGCCTTGTTCCCGTAGGAGCTTCAACGTTACACCACTGGCAGCCACTGGCTGATAATGGACGGCTTCAAGACTCTGGGTGGGAAGTTCAGCGCTATGAGCAATCTGCGGACATTTATACGGAAGAAATGTCGAATTGTTTTGTTGGAGTTTTGAAGGCCCAGAGATGTCTCGATGACCAATATCCACAAGAGGATTGGTGTCTACTTGAGAAAGTTGAACGTCGACCGTTTGGACCAATTTTACCACCTGAGAATAGCGGCCATGAATTCCTCACAGTTCACTGAAGACGACCCAGTGCTATGAAGAGAGGGTGACCGTAAACAGAAACATTTGACGAATACCGGTGGCGGAGATGCGAGGGTTCGTGAAGCCAGTCTGTTGGCTGGATTAAGATGACCTGACCTCAAGGGCCAGTAAAGAAGGGTCGGAGCGTACGTGCAGGCCCTTGTTGAGACCTTTACCTTAGCCGGGCTCCCTCAACCCCGTTGCAAAGGGTCGCCATGGCTCGGTCGGGAGCTGAGGAACTGTATTCGGCAGCGAAGCGATTATGGAGACCATTTTGGGCAATCGAATGTGAATTACAACGCCGCAGATGTATCTGCAGCTGATACAACTGACTAAAAATTACGGAGCGCAGAGTGTACGAGGGTCGCTTCACAGATCCCCATGTGACAACTCTCAAAATGTTACTTGCTTGCCTGTGAAGGTGGACGAGAGCAAGGACTGGCATGCCTAGACTTTTCGGAGATCCTGGGGGTACAGAAGCTGCAGAGGCGGAACCAGAGGCTTTAAATGCCCATGGCACCAAAGTGTACTCAGCTGAGACAGGTCCATTTCCTTTATGTTCTTCCAGAGTCTGGGTTCGCAACTAGCTGGAGATAAAGGAAGATGGGGTTGCAGACCATCTGAAAGGTCTGAACCATCAGGAGTCACCTGGTCCGGGTGACTTACATCCGGTAGTAATGGGAAAAATTGGGAATGCGTTTGCAGCTCCACCAGCGTAATTGCCTAACCTGCTNTAGCTGGAGATAAAGGAAGATGGGGTTGCAGACCATCTGAAAGGTCTGAACCATCAGGAGTCACCTGGTCCGGGTGACTTACATCCGGTAGTAATGGGAAAAATTGGGAATGCGTTTGCAGCTCCACCAGCGTAATTGCCTAACCTGCTTTGACAACAGCAAATTCCTGCGGTGTGCCTGTCTGTCCCCTGAATTCTTATGGCAGCCAATAGCTACCAGCTGGCTTGTGACCAACGAGCCTCACCTTTATTGTTGAGATGATCATGGGGCATTTGCCAGACAAGACTCTCAGAGCGCGCCTGCAAACAAACCAGTTACTTCGTTCTCACTAGCATGGTTTTCTTGAACGTAGATCCTGTCCAGTCAACCTACTCCCATGAAGTGAGCGTTAGGTTGAGTCTAAATCTAGTTTAATGCTACTGTACAGCCAGCAAGCGACCAGCGAGTAGCGCAAGGAACGTAGAATTGAAGGATTCCTATTAGCAGTAAAAGGGATACATTTGTGTTCAACAAACCTGCCTCGGCATAATCTGTCAACTTTTAGGAAACAAACATAACTTTTTCACTCTGAAAGGTCGCTACAACCGTAATCTAAGATAATAAACTCCTTCAATCAACACTCGCTCTGCAATCACGCCTGAAAACAATTCCTCGACAGAGAACACCTCGCAGCGGTTTAAATCCCGAGGAAAAATAGAATATTTCAACCTCTACGTATGATAATTATATTAATATCGTGTTGCTCATTAGAGCAGATGAACATTGGACCAAACCGAATTTCGAAAGATGGACAATGAGAAATATAAAACCCCCTGCAATTGACAAAGCACTATCGAAGTACCTACGGTGTTTAAAACGGGAAGGAATTATCAGTTTGATTGCATTTGGAGCAATCCTCCCCAACAGAACTTTGCTGAAGAATTGGCATCCATACGCATTATATTCATAGAAATAGATACCCGGCAAGGTAAACAGACAGAGCCTTGCAACAGCGAAATGAGACCAGTTGCATTTAGTAGAAATGACCAATAATGACCGTTCAAGAACGATTCGTTATCCGAAACAATCATGCGTGGGCTCAAAAACGCAGTTAATGTGACATAGTTTGCCAGAATGTTACGTTCTCACCTTCCTTTCAAACCCCACTTCTGTTCACGTCTATTGTAGTGGATCTAAACAGTATATAGAAACTCAGGTGTGAATAGGAAGTCGAAATCTGGTGAAAAGAAAAACAAATAACTCACAGTAGTTCATGGAGGCACGTTGGTTTAGTGGAACACTAAACCAAATGAGGATTCTCACTGATACTACTTGTCGTGTCCCCCAGATAGTCTCGATGTCACGACCGAGATAATTCCAACGACAGATAAATAAATAAATAAATTTGCCGAACTAAACGGTTGATTCCGCTGAATTCTAATTCTTCCAAAGATTTGTACGCCACCGACCCTGAACGCGAACAGAAAGCAGAACTCGCGAACTTGGAAGTGTAATATTTAAATTATTGATTACTCTGTGTATCGATTAACCTCGTTCAAACATCATGTGTACATGCGAGGTTGAAGAAGGTGAAAAGGCACGAATAACAATAAAAAACATGAAGTAGAAAATAGTGTACAAGACGCTACAGAACTCCCCCGCCAGAGCGCTTGTGGGTTGAAAACACGATGAAAGAATGGCAGTGAGGAGAAAACAAACCAAACGCTCGATAGTCATATCATGTACTGTAATCTGTTAGATGTTTCGGCCAGTGTACAGATCGCCCTCTGCGTGTGATACGTTGTTCAGGGGAACAAGGGGGGCTGAGATGCAGAGGGGTGTAATACTGTTGGGGATGGAGAGGGGTTGCTCTCAGTCAACGTCGGTTCAGGTGGGTCAACATCTTACTCTGTGTAGACTGGTTTCTGCCGATCAATGGATGCGGATTCACTTCGACCAGACTTTTCAATAATGAAGAATTTCCCGTCCTGTTTAACCACTTTGAAGGGGCCGAGGTATCGTGGGTGTAACGGTTTCTTGGTGGCGTCTTGGCGCACAAACACAAATTTGCATGTGAACAAAGCTGGAGAATTTTGTTCTCGGCGCCAATGTTTACGGGTCGGTGTGAAGCGAAGGCTGGACATGTGCTTTCGTAAACGTGAAATGTAGTCCGTGCCTGGGTCTGGATCAGTCGAGGGTTGAATCAGTTCTCCTGGGAGATTCAAGTTGGTACCGTAAACTAACTCAGAGGTAGTACAGCCAACGTCCTCTTTAACAGTAGACCGGATTCCGAGGAGATTGAGTGGTAGACGTTCACTTCACTTCGTTGCGTCGGACTGAGTGGTTATCGAGGCTTTCAGTTATTTGTGAAAACGCTCGACTAAACCGTTAGCACAAGGGTGGTATGCTGTCGTTTTGATGTGCGAGAAACCCAGTAACTGCGTGAAATTGCGAAAAAGAGAAGACTGGATTTGGGTGCCTCGATCCGTAGTGATTGTGGATGGCACACCAAAATTAGCGATCCATTGTTCTAAAAACGTTTTAGCGACTGTCTCTGCTGAAATACCTCTGATGGGCACAGCTAAAGGCCAACGGGTAAAACGGTCGATTGCAGTCAGTATATGCGTACAATCGTTGAAGGGTGGTAGTGGGTCAACAATGTCAAGATGCACATGGGAAAAACGGGCGTCCGGTTCGGAGAATGTGCCTGGTTTGGTAACCGTATGAATGTGTACTTTACTGGTTTGGCACTCTAGACATTGTTGTGACCAAAGGCGAACGTTTTTATCCATAGAGGGCCAAACAAAGCGTTGTGCAATCAATTTCAGTGTGGCGCGTTTTCTGGGATGAGATAAAACGTAGAAATAATTGAAAACAGAGCGTCGGTTAGAAAGTGGAACAAAAGGTCTGGGTTTACCCGTTGAAGTATCACACAAAATGTCGCCAGCTTGCGTCGGCAAAGGGATGGTGGACAATTTCAAGGACTTACAAATGGAAACGTCCTTCATGTCCTCACTGCATTGCTGGGTTGTGGCCATTTGAGAAAAATCAATGGAAGGAGGTGATTGGACTGAGTTGACATCAGGTCGTGATTATGTATCAGCTACGATATAAGCATCACCACGTAGGTGTCGGATGTCCGTGGTGAATTGAGAGACGTAGTCCAAATGTCTGATTTCGCGCGGAGAGCACCGGTCAGGTTTAGCATGAAAAGCAAATGTTAAAGGCTTGTGATCGGTTCGCACAACAAAATTTCTATTTTCCAAAAGATGCCCAAAATAGCGGATCGCCAAATAAATGGCCGGCAGTTCACGTCCAAATGTGCTGCACTCAGTCTGTGCTGGTTGCAACCTTTGCAAGAAAAACGCCAGGGTTGCGATTCACCAATCACAGACTGTTCCAGGACTGCGCCGACGGCGGCGTTTGATGCATCTTTGGTGAGAATGAGGCGATCGTTTGGATCGCAAGTGATGAATCACAGTTTTGTGGCATGACATGAGGCTTCCTACGCTGTCGAGAAGGCTGCTTTGGCTTCAGGTGACAATTCAACTGACTTGCGTTTAGAGTCAACTAGATCAGTTAAAGGTTATACAATGTCCGCGCAATGGGGAATGAAACGTCGATAGTAGTTGAGTGTGCCAAGGAATCGTTGAAGTCGTATCATCGTAGTGGGAGTCGGAAAAGTCAAAATAGTCTCAACTCTATCTGGCAGAGGTGTTATGCCGGTTTGGTCTATGCGATGTCCCAGGAAATCCAATGAGTAAACTCCGAAGGCACACTTGTCGATGTTCATTTTAATATCATTGCGCGAAACGTTCAAAAACAGCACGAAGGTGAGAAAAGTGTTCCTCGTTTGAGCGACTAGTGATCAAAACATCATCAGTGTAGAAGTACGCAAAAGGGAGTCCGCGTAATACTCCGTCCATGACTCGTTGAAATGTTTGAGCCGCATTACGAAGCCCGAAGGGCATACTTGTGAATTCAAAAAGTCCAAAAGGTGTTTTAATAGCTGTCTTCGAAATATCTTCTTCCGCGACCGGGATGTGACAAAAGGCGCATACAAGGTCTAATTTAGAGACGATAGTAGCGCCAGCGAGTCCTAACGAATAGTGGTGTATATGCGGTATAGGGTACCTGTCCGGGATTGTGTACTTATTGAGATCACGGCAATCACCGGAAGGTCGCCAATCACCCGGAGACTTTTTGGGTAGCATGTGTAGCGGTGTTGCCCATGAGCTGTTCAAAGGTCGAATTATGCCCAACTAAAGCATATGTTCGACTTCAGCCTTGGCTATTTTGAGTTTATCTGAATGTAAACGGCGTGGACGGCAAAAACCAGAGGACAGTGTGTTGTACCGTGATGTTCCACACTGTGCTTAATCGTATCGATATGTGAGCGCGGCAGAGTTAACGAAGGAAAATCTTTCAACAGTGCTGCAAAAGACGGTGTTGGTGGAAGAGCGGGTCGGATGCCGATTGAACACCATTTACTGTGCAGGCGGTAGTGTTGTCAATTAGCTCACGCCTCTTGACATCAACGAAAGGGTTAAAGTGTGCCAGGAAGTCGGCACCGATGAGTGGCGTTTGTACGTCGGCAAGCAGGAATATCCAACGGAAATATCGCTGGAGACCAAGATCGACAGGGAGTGAGCGTTCGCCGAAAGTTTTGATAATACTTTGATTCGCGACCTGTAAGGTGTACTGGCCTGACTGAAGTCGATCACTTGGTTGTGGAGGAATGACGCCGAGCTCAGCTCCGGTATCGTTAAGAAACCGCAAGCCGGTCGACCGGTCCCGGATGAAACATAGGCGACTAGTATCTGCTTGGCCAGCAAAGGTCGTCGCCGTTACTGGCTGGCCTGCCGGTTTGACGGTGACGCGTGGCGAGTTCGGAATGTGCGCGGCGGGGTGCACTTCTTTGCTTTGTTCCGAAAGATTTGGTGGTACCAGCACCACCTTGGCCGAGTGCGAGGGTTAGTTCGTGTACGACTTTTGGGTGGTTGCTTCTTCAGTTCGTTAACCTGCATAGCCATGCTGTACATACGCTAGCACATTTTCTCTATCAAAAGTTTCAGTCTATCATCAGTTGTCGGGATTGAACGGGGTGATTTGGGAACGGTTATGGTCGTGGTACACACTGGCTGTGAAGGGAAAGTCCCTGCTACCTTGTCCGCAAGGGCCACTAATTTGTTGAGTGAGCTCTCTTCGTCCACAGCAGCCAAAATGTGTTGTATCGCGAATGGCAGTTTTTCGGCCCATAACTGTTTTAAAATGGCACCGTCAAGCTTTCGCGAGCCCAAAAGCCACTTCATATAACGCAACAGTTGAGATGGAGACCGATCACCCAACTCGACCGAATTAAACAAATCATGTAGGTGTTTTGCTTCTGGCTTCCCGATGCGTTTCATGATGGCGTCTTTTAAAATACAATAGGGGAAATCAGCTGAGATTGATTCCAAGAGGTCTTCCACTTCAGCTGCGACATCAAAAGGAAGTGATATTACCACGTATGAAAATCTTATTTTCTCTGATATTATCCGCCTGGTGATAAAAACGGCCTCAATCTGATGGAACCACATTCTATGGTTTCGGGTGCCGTACTCAGGCAGTTTAAAAGCAACGCTGTGCTCGGTTTTAATGTCAATGTCTGCAGCGTCGTCAAGCATTGCTAATGATAACAAATGTGGATAGGAACGCAGTTCGGAAGAGAAAAAAAGGCGGGCTCACCGATAAATGTAGCAGACTTAAAGAGTATTTGGAAACTCAGGTGTGAATAGGAAGTCGAAATCTGGTGAAAAGAAAAACAAATAACTCACAGTAGTTCATGGAGGCACGTTGGTTTAGTGGAACACTAAACCAAATGAGGATTCTCACTGATACTACTTGTCGTGTCCCCCAGATAGTCTCGATGTCACGACCGAGATAATTCCAACGACAGATAAATAAATAAATAAATTTGCCGAACTAAACGGTTGATTCCGCTGAATTCTAATTCTTCCAAAGATTTGTACGCCACCGACCCTGAACGCGAACAGAAAGCAGAACTCGCGAACTTGGAAGTGTAATATTTAAATTATTGATTACTCTGTGTATCGATTAACCTCGTTCAAACATCATGTGTACATGCGAGGTTGAAGAAGATGAAAAGGCATGGATAACAATAAAAAACATGAAGTAGAAAATAGCGTACGAAACGCTGCACTATTTTTGCAGCCCTGTTTTGCGTATGCGCGGTCGCTAATTCCTGTGGAAACATTTGTGTTGGCCGCACGACCAGACTCTTACCTAAACGGATCCGAGAACACCATCCAACTTGGCTTGAAGGTGCAATAACGAAATCTGTCGACAGCGTCGTACGATTACATCTGGTGGATTCGAATCACTCTGCCAAAATGGTGGACGCATTTCGCCCAAACTACCAAGGTTATTAACCATTGCAACGGTCTCTCTTCCGATGTCATCAGCAGCGCTTCCAGGGATCGATTAAAGGCTTTGCTTGATTCCCATTCATCCAAAAATTTCATTATGTGCGTAATCTTACTCTTATTTAGCCGTTCACTGTAATCCCCAGCGGCGTGGCTACACCCTGTTTTAATTTATCACCCTTCAGATCAACAGACGCACGCTGACACTGAGCAAGAAAAGCTGACTGGATCCGGGTATCTTGGGCCTCTGCCTCGAACCCGGGTATCAATCGCTGGAATAGCTGAAAACCGAGTCAAGGCCATACAGTCCAGAGCGCTGTGGTGTAGGATTCTGTCTACAACGGAAGCTATTCAGATTCGCCCGTATAATCAAAGCCTGCGCGCCAGAAACCTGATGATGAATCGCTGAAAACGATCTTGTTTGCTGCACCTTATTTATCAAACCTCGACGAATCACTAGAATCGCTGAAATCGCTGAAAGTTGATAACCTTGCAATTTTTGTCCTTGAGGCCGAAATGAATGTTTATTAATTTTCGCCCGTTTCTGCGGTTAATATTGGGCTCTGTTCCGGTTTCGCTCGCCGTTGCGACTAGTCTGCCACTTGTTGCACGCGAATTACACGTTTCGAAATATCCCGTCAGGCTTTTTCAGCACCCCCCCGTGGTGATGTCTCAAAAATCAATTGCGTATGTGACGTTTCTTTGAGTATCCCACTGTGCAGTTTCTTTTTTAGCAACAGCCCAGTGGAAAAAAAGGAGTTAGTCGCGCACGCTTCATAAAAACACTTGTAGCATATCAGTGAAACGTTCTCCAAATAAATCGAAAACGAGGAAACGTTTGATTGTTGAAAGTGATGATTCGACGGACGAACCCACCAACAAAGAAAACCGTAAACGGGGTGTAGATACCTGGTGATATTTGTTCTCCTGTAGGTGTTAAAACGCCAAAAGCTCATTGTTCGGTGGATAATACATCCGAGGCAACAGATATTCCTAAAAGAGAATCTTCCAGTCCCTCTCCTGTAAGCTACACGCCTTCACATGCATCGACATCATTTTCATTCGTTGTAGGTGAAGCATAAGGCAAATACTGAAGTAAGTCCAACCAATCTTTTTGTCTTTCTATAAAAGTTGGCCTCTAAACCGGTGTCGTCAAAGCCTGCATCTGGTAACTACATTTCTGTGCTCTAATTTCCGAAAGATTCTGATAGCCTACGGAAAGCGCAGGTAAATGGTAAGATATCCGCTGAATGTAGCCGTAAAGCCAACGTTGTACGGGGGTCGGATAATTCGACTTCTTCAGGTGTGTTGGTGTGTCCATTTATCTGTTTCACTCTCAGGTTTATCTCAAGAAAGTGTCAAGTATGGTATCGTTACCCGAATTCCAAGTTTCAGCTATGACCCATCCAAACCAAATTATCACCCAATAAATGACGCTACATGGAGCAAATCTTCCAGTGTGCCTTATCTTGCACTCGCTAAAACATTTGAGTACATCGAATCTACTTCCGGGAGGTAAGATCCTCAGATGAAATTCAGCTTCCATTTTAGGTTGAAGATAACCGAAGCCCTGAGCAATCTGTTTCGTTCTGTTGGACTTCTTTCACCTAACGATCTGTCAATATGTGTCTATTTATGTCTTAACCAGGTAGGACCGGCCTACCAGGGTAATGAATTAGGAGTAGGTGATACCGTTTTACTAAAAGCCCTCGGGATGACAACGGGTGAGATACACTTTTTGTAATTTGAACGTTTCTGGGGTAATATCTATCATTCCCAAACTTCTTTGTTTCGTTAATGTAGGTTTATTATGGTTCTGGAAAATAGACGTTTACTTTTGAGACAGGCTTTCGCCTAGGTTAGTGTATTCTGTACTCCTCCGAAAGCAGACTGAATGGCAACTCGGATCAGTTATTTAAAAAAGAGAAGGCAAACACAGTGGAAGTGGGAAAGGTAGAACGAAATATGCAATAGTAACAAAGATTGAAATGACGATGTGGTTATCCACTTGTTGACCATGATGATTGATATGTTTTTCTTCTTCGCAACATACAAACCTGGACACTGGCTCGGGGACTGTAATAAGCGTTTGATTGTTCTGTACTCATTCTAGCTGGGCGAATGTAGTCCCCACACTAGTTTGATCTTCCTCAGACGCTTCATCAGATCATCCTTTGCGTGTTTTCCATTGCGCCTTACGATTCCAAAATATGAGCTTGGGAATAGTGATGTCTTCGTTGAATAGTCCCATATGTCCCGCGAAAAACTTTCTATACTATATTTGCATGTGACATATATATATATATATAACACGAGGTGGCGAACGCGCCACATGGTGTATATTTTTATTAAGTGAAGACTACGTGGAGTGGCAAGCGTGTCACAATCAGAAGGTGTTCTGTGTTAAGACGGGACAAGATGCAGAGAGGAAAGGAAAAATTACACAGGTGTACGTAGGTTAACAGTACGAACGCCACTGACTTTTCTAAGACACTAGATTGCACCCGCAGTCAGAGGTGTCCACTATCCTTCGGACCCTAGCCAGGAAGCCGAGGACGCCCTACTAAAGCAAGCTTCAAAGCGGGTGCCTTCATTTCTCGAATTCAAGTCACGGTGGCCACCTGGCTGTCGCTTACAACCTAACCCACCACTCGTAGACAAGGCCCTACCGATCTTACAACAACAGTCCGAACTGAACGGGGACAAAAACCATATTAAACGGACGAACTGAAGTTTCTAATCCGTCTACTATGTTCTGGACTCCTTGTGCACCCTCGCAAACTAAGACAATATCATCTGTATACTTTTCTGGTAGACGAATGCCTTGAGGCAGTTCCATATCAGATTATCAGGGCACATTCTAGAGCCTCGTCTACTGTAAGGTTGCATGGGAAGCGAGAGGGTGGACAACACTGTCACACCTCACATGACATGCCGTACGTTGGAGATACACTTCCATGAGTCTTTACCCGACCCGAGGTCTGACGGTAAACTGCCTTCAGGATGTTCACATACTTCCCAGCCCTTAATAAACAGTCCTGAAATTTATTCCTGTCAACTGACTCAAAGGTCTCATATATGTAAAAAGGACAATTGTCAGCCTTCTATATGACTGGCAGAATTCAAGCATTTGGCGGTGTTAGTATGTGACCAGTGCAGCCACAGATAGGGCCAGACCAAGTTAGCTCTTCGGGAATATCCCGTTGACGCGTTCTGCTCATTCTACGAAATACTGTCTGAAAGCAGCTTCGACGTATCATTAGTCAGGCACTTGTAACAACTTCACCTACCCGTTCTTTGACTAAGCCTGGAAGCAGTTCGTCTGAACTGGATGCCGTGTGATCTGTCAAGAACTGGATCTCAGGTGAGACCTTTACGGCCGTAAGGAAACTGCTTTAATAAGGACGCCTTAGCTTCATTTATAACTCCGTCGTTAGTGAGGTGTAGGCACACTGATGCTGTATGTTTAGATGTAGACTGCTATTTTTTTAGTTTCATTCTCCTTTCTGTCTTATTCTTTCCGAACAACGTTTCGTTTTCCGTTCATGGTTGAACACTAGTGAGAACCGCTGATGTACTGCTGCCTCTGCTGGTGGTAGTGATGATGAGACCCAGTCAACCAGTGTTAGTTATCTATAATTTCATTGTGATTAGGGGTGCGACGCAGGTAACCTTTTGAAAACGGTCTCATTTAGGCTTTTAAGAAAATGAAGTTACATCACAACGGTTTTCCGAATACTTGCTGTCTGTAATTTACTGAGTAGCCCATCTGCATGGCTAATTATCTGTAGAAAGGAGTGACCCAACCTAGACTATCTCTGATTTTACCGACTGGTGACTAACATGACAGTGGGTTCTTCCGTGCCGAAAACGTGCTCACAGTGTGCATCTTAACAGGGTTTAGCCGGATCACAAACGCGTGTGATCATCCACGGCCAGCATAAGTCTCAATAAACAGTGCCACCTGTAACCTCTTGCTTTGAAGTCTCATCACGTCAGCACAGGAACCTCACGGTGTGGCTTTCGAACTCGAATCCGAAGCAAACCCGTTCATTGGGCAACTCATTTAACATGGCTTGTTATATAGAGCAGATTTCAGTTTCACAAGCCGCATTGGTTGAGTCACTGTTTCCATGTTTATCCTATTGTAATTAGCCTGGTGATCAAACAGAAAGCGAGTCTTGTTCGCTACTTTGTCGCTCTCACGACCTGGTCTTCATCATTACCATTTGGCAATGTCCTTAACCAGATTACCTCAACATAGTACAAATACAAATGCTAATTCACGCAGATATTTCTTCCGTGTATGGCACGGGAGTTCCTCTAACAAGACACTTCTGACGACACCAAGTGACCCTTGTAATGAGGGTTGCTTTTATCGATAGGGCTATCAACTCCACTCCAGTTTGATAAATAGTACAGTAATGGTGTGTAGCTCATTAAACCTGTTAGGTCATTCCCATTTACAGCGCGCCTCATTCTAGCTAATGCGGTCTAAACGTCAAATTAGACACAGCTCTCATGAAACGTCATAGAAGCAGCAACACAACGTGAATTTCGAAAAATGGAAATTCTATCTTTTGACGTTGAAAAAGGTCGTCAGATCTCAGTTTCTGTTTTTGTAACCTTCTAGGCTGGCATTGATCTTAAACGAGCTGTCAGTTAGTCAGCTTAAAGCGCATGGATACTTGCTGCTGGTATTTTCACTGCCTTTCGTTGCTGTTTTAAGCAAAGTAAATACAACCAGTGGTTGCATATCTGCTTCTCGTGAATTGTGACATGATTTTGCCTAGCACTTTGTCCTTATAAGTTCTATTTTTATTTTGTCTACCTAATTGTGAACTGAATTAAAGGAATCACCTCATCGTCATTACCATAGAGGACAACATCACCCATGGTTTGTTATTTTTCAAATATCGCGTACTTTTCAACACCTGTTGAAAGCCGGTGTGCTCATCATCCGGAATTCGACGGTTATTAGTTTCGGCCTCGGAATGCCTGTATCAACCCACGCTGCGTTTTTGCAGAATAACTTATGACGTTAAATGGTATTTCTTCCTAGTAAGCAGTACCCACAATGGTGACTGGATGCGGATATCAGAGGAAAGCTTAACCTGAATATCTTGTAAATTGCTGATGCTAATTTTCCCAGTTGCTAAAAACCCAATAATCGCGCGTGTAAGTGCTTTCCATGTCTGGTTTCGGTCACTAGTATCGAAAGGCGGTTACTGCGGGATGGTATTCGGCAACAAGGACGAAATTTTATGATGCTGTTTCAAGTATCCGCGTGTATTGAAGAAATATAATGCGGAAACAGCCGAAACTCTGTGTTACCAAACCCATTCGGCCACCTTGTAAATGCCCTACGACCTATCCACGTCTTAGTACTTGCATTGTATTGCATTCTATAGTCTCTAGCTCCCTTCCAACTAGACAGTGTAAGTGTTGGTGGTGGCTGTTCGCATGTGACCCTACGATTAGAGGGTTTCTTAAGCCGTTCCTGAAGCTCTGTCACATCTTCCTCCAGTCATTTGTCTACTGCAGTTCAACGAGCTGCATACTGGGGCCACAATTTTGCATTTCATGAGGACAAAAACAAGAATTAACCAAAGTATCCACTACCCGAGAGCTATAATACAGATTGCTGATCGCTCCTTGCATATAGACAATGCTGTTTTGAAACGCAGTTCACTAAAGTCTGATTTCAGGTGGTTCTTGTGAAAGAATGACTACCGTTGATAGGTATTTCTCTTTTGTCCTATATTAATGTTAGAGATACCGCTGACCGGCTGTTACATTCGATGGGTTCCCCCAGAAAGTCCTTTTGTTTAACGCAAATAAAGCTAACCTATTCAACTGCGTACTTTATCAATCTGAGTCCACTGTATTTAATTCAGCGTCCCCGTTTCTTCTGTTCAACAAACATTTTTTGGAATTGTTTATTTTTCAGGTGTCGGATTGGAACACTTAAAATCTTCACTAAAACGTCAAGGGGATTTGGGAACGCTTGCTGAGGTACGTTTCTCTTCTGCGCATGGTCACTTTTCCCACTGTGATTTTGTCTTTCTGAAAAGCTTAGCACAACATTTCTTAATGATTGACCATAAAACCGTTTATGTTCACGGTAAACGTATGTTGTGGCCACTACTGGATATTACTCCGGTAATTATGTTTCAGATTACGGATTGCCAGTTTATATCTCAACCCGACCACCTGTGTTATGGAGTCCAACTAAGGTCGGAGACGTTCTCTGTGGCGCATTTTGGTGTGAGAGCAAATGCCTAACGAACTTGTGATCATGCTCTTGTCTGGCTCAACGCCACTTTAGGATTGACTGCAAAGAAGAAGGTTAGGTTCTTCGGACGAATAAGCAGTAGCGATTAGTGTGCGATAGTACTACCACAGTGTGGAGGGGTCACAGTTGACAGTCGGGTCTCCTACGAGATGCTTCCTAAGCTATTTCATGGTACCACGACGTATCGCATGTTACTCCTCCGCAAAAGAGTCCCTGTTGCCTCAACGGGTGCTCTCGGACTCCTGGACAGCGTGCTTGGCAGCGCATGGGCATCTGTCCCCGCCAACGGTTGGTAAGTCCCCAAGAAGACGTACGAATTACCATTATGACCATCGTACCTAGTGGGTACGAAGGGCACCAGGTACTCCGAATGGCTAGACCCTATTCTAAGTTCGTATGAACAACTTTTACTCCAGCAGCAGGACAGGTATCCTAACAACACTGTTGGTCCTGGACTGTGCCCGGGTAAGCCTACATCATATTTACCTTCGATGAATCTTGAAAATATCTCTATCGCAGCTTGATATAAGGTGCATTGGACATCCTGTATAGATGGGATCTATCCAAAGAGAGTACAAACCGAACTACTACTAGTCACCGTTCGCCAGTGGACTCCGACTCCGTGCCTTGCTCTGCTACCCTGTGGGTTAGCTTTCTTTTAGAGCAAGGGCTCTAGGACCCCCTTATTTCTGGACGACCCGTAAATACCCCGCTCCCCCAATTGTAAATTATGTCCCGTGTTGTTACCGTAACTCTTTTCCGGGATGTTTGCAGCTGGTTTGTCTTTCATGTTACATTTTGACATTATCATAACAATCTGCTCCACTTTAACATCGTTTTTTAAATGTTCCTTTACTTGGTAGCTCTCACAAACACACCAGGGACTTGTCTGACTTGCCCTTGTCAACGGAAATCTTAGCCAAAAGGATAGTGCGCCGAAATTCAATTTGATATCTCTCTCTGACCGACACCAACCTTCACTTGTCCCACGGACAATCTTTTGAGTCAATATTACGTTTTGTGTACCCAGGTGGGAGAATTGTCAGCTTTTTGCTTACTGATACATGTAACAGATGGAGGGCAATTAACCAGGTGTACTTGGGTTGCGAAATAATTGTAGTCATGAATCTTTTGGAGGAATGAACAAGCGGTATCTGTTGTTATCAATTGAGAAAAGATTCGTTATTTGCGATTCATGGTTAGTTCGAGAGCAAAGAAGCTGGGTTTATAATGAAACCGGCCTAAATAGTGAACAGCATAAGGATAGTTAGGCTGGGTGCATGTAAATAAATGTTTGCACGGTGACCTGATGGATTATGTAGGACTACATTTGAAAAAAGTTAACTAAAAGGGTTGAACCGTATCAATTACGACTTTTGCTGGAAATTTGTTGCACACTGTGAAGCGATTAGATCATGATTAACTCGAGAGGCCTATGAGAAATACCACTACATGATGCTGGTGCTTCCGGGGTCCAACAAAAAGTACAACCCTTTGAAAGCTAACCAGGATAACGGCCAGCGAACGTCTGCCGAGAGAGTGCACAAGCCTTTATAAATCGGCTAACCAATTGGTGTAGAGTGGAAAGAAATTTTAATCACCGGACGTGAAACGAAAAATTTTGAATTCCGTTGAGAACATCAGTAACCTGAAGTGAACATGACGTGTTTTCACTCAAATTAATCTCCAATTGTTTAACAGAAAGAACTCGATATGACAGTTCCATCACGTACATAAACGAATGGGCATGTGCTAGAGTTCTTCATATCGTTTTCTCTTCCAAAGCGGAAACAGATGTTAACACTTTTCGATGTGTTAAGAGACGAACTGTAATACTCTGACTAACTTGATAGTTTGGATAAACTGTCCAGCATCGCAGACGAAGAAAATCGATCTTAGTGTTTGAAGTTTAACACCTATTTGCTGACGAAAGTTTGATCGCGAACTGGCAAGGATACGATACAAAGTGAAAGTATGAAAACAAAATTAGATGAAAATGTATGACATCATAGCGATGAGGCTTGATCACCAATCTGAGTATGTCGACCTTGGTTTGTGAAGTAGTCGCATGAAAGCTCGACGTGTAAGGTTGGGTGTCAGATTCCGTGAGAATTTGAAGCGATATCTCTCTCTCCACGTTTCCAAATACATCGATATAGTTTGACAAACGAGCGAACGCCTGTAGAAATTTCATCAAGCCGTGACGGAATAGAATGAACTTGGCAAGCGAAAGCGTAAGCGCTTAAGCACGATCGACGATGGGCAAATCTACTGTGTTCTGGGTTTGAATTTCAATTTGAACGCTACATATGTGCACAAGCTCGTGCGAAACTTAAGCGTTTCTCTTTAGGAATTGTAGTTTGTGCGGGCGACCAGGACGACAGTTTTACGTCGCGTGAAACTGAATAATTCAGTTAGAATTCGACGTAGGAATTCAGCACTTTACCTATGGACGGTCGGCGGTAAGTCGTCAGTTTTGCGTGCTCTGCTGAACTTCATCTGGATAACGGCTGGGCCGTCGATGGCAGTGGACGTTTCGGCGAAAAAATATCCCTTTCTGGGCTGAAAAGTAATTGTTCACTGTCTTGTTGAAATTATGCTTGAATTCGCCGATGTCGACAGCTAGCCTGTTAGCAGGAGTGTTCAGTTCACTCACCCTTTTCACGACCTGCCAGATCTTGACAGGTTTTGTCATCCAGTAATATGGTGTGCACCGAGTTTAGATTGTTTAACTCTTACCGGGTAGACAGCTCACCGATCCATAATCTTGATTTGTGGACATTTTTTCTTCCCACAAAGTCTCTTGAGGCACGGGAAAGAAAATTTATCTCTACAAATAAAGGTGGTTTTCAAAGGACAACAAATGTCTGGGAGGAAGTCTAGGTGGCTGGTTAACTCACCACAAATAAACAAGTCATCCTGTACAAATAAGTTCCAGTTTCCCTTTGTCCACTGTATTTGTTGAAAAGAGACCGCTGACGCCTGATTCTATGGTCCCCATAACGCGTTAATAGCTTGTGGTGTGTCTTACTGTAAACCTTGTTTGAAAACATCACGTTAGACTGGATGGAGTTAGAAAGCGAGGTGCGTCTTTGATCTGCAAACAACCGCGTGTTATTAAAAAAGCTGAATCGAGATGTGCATGTAGATGTAGAAGAGGCCATAGTTGTTTGCAGGTCGAGAGCGGTAAGAGGTGATATCAGCTTGGTTGAAATCATCACATACAATACAGAATAGTATGTCATAAACACTCGAAGAAGAAATCGCCACCTCAAGTGTTCGAACATTTATGTAAACAAGTCAACAGACAGTCTTTGCACGTACCTTAAAGACTCGCCATCGATATCTGTTGTCTTGTTGAAAAACTGCTTCAGAGTTTCAGCTCACTGATACAACTTCAGTCTCTGTCAACCGCTTCACTACGCGCGTGCACTGTGCGCTTATTTGTAGATACTACGGCTCAAGCCGACGTTGGAATCGCATCAAGCACGTACAGGGAAAGCTCTACTTGATTGGGTACTCGCCAACAATCTCCTTTGCCCCGTCACACTCGGAGGTTAAGGCGTCGAGGGAAGTCCATCAACAAAATTCTGTTTGTTCTCGGCACATGTGTCCATAAACTGTACTATTGGCTTAGTCATGGGCAATATTTTCACCGACTCACTAACCTTCTACACACTGTACGGCGCATGGACGTTGTACTGACTGAAGATTTCAACGCTCAATTAGGTATGTGAATTGCAGACGAGAGTAACTTAAGTGGCCCACATTCTTCCAGTACTGGTTGAACAGTCAACGGTGAAAATTCATCGCAGCTTTGTGTTTATAATTCTCTGCTTCCGACAATTACTATTTTTCGGCATTCTAAAATTGAATGCGCCACTTGGTGGCTTCTGACGGCCAGTCACTCGTGTACGCACATTATCCACGTAGCCGTCAGCTATCAGAAATGTGACCATCTCCAAGACTGTCATCCAGTCTGGAGCACCTTTACGAATGCTGTCTTAAAATTGGGTTGTGCCACGTTCGCCCGGCGCTTTAATGAGTGATCTGTTCGTTCGATTTTCATTTTAAACCGGCAAAACCATGAACCTTACATCTACCTGAACGCACTTGTCCCTATACACTATCACGAGAGAACCACATGGGTTGTCAAATATGCCACAATTTTTTCCCCAAATGATGACCGTACCCACCAGACGAACTTGGAGCACATTTGACATATACACGACATGCAATGCATAAGCGTGCTACTGTTGTTCGTTCAGCTGTCATCTATTGGGTTTCAGTGTGATCATTGAAACTACCGGTCGCTCACAGTGGATGTCAGTTAGGTTGCAAGACTATTCACGTGGAACTCCGAAATCAGCGAAGAGAGGGTCTTTGGGCTGTACTGGAACGGTCGATGCTACCGGGAACTCTCGAAAACTATTCCATCCCATCCGAGCGACGGTTGGCAGAAAGCCAGCTGTGAGCGAGATAATCTGCGAAGGCAGTGGTGGGCCTGTTCCTAACTTGCTACGACGTCGTCTGAGCGTTTCCGACAGGAGTTCAAGTGACCACCTCTGCTTTCTTGATCTATGTGTGCTCGTTCGTCTGTTGACTTTTTTTTGCGTCCGTGGAAACTGGTCTGGCTTGTGATCAAGTTTCTGAAACACCACAAGGCGCTCGGTCAAGATAAACTCTCTCTTACTCCCTTTTTAGATAAAGGCCCAACTTTAATTAAAAGTTGACGGCTATGCTGAAGAAACCCTGGGTCCGTAGAATTGTTCCAAATGACTGAGGTTTGGCTAACGTAGTTCCCACGCATTTCGTGTGTAAATCACAGAAGGGGGTCAGCCTGATTCCTATTGCGTCGAAACCGCTCTCAGCCGTTGTACTTCGTAGACCAAACGAAATGCGCGAACAGCATATCCCTGAGGAGTAGGCTGAGTTTCTTCCTAGCCATGACTGCACTGATCACATCTTTAACAGATGCTCAAACCCCGCCGTCCACTTAGACGGCCGAGTGTCGTTGTCTAGTTAAACGTTTCGGGTCTTCCAGTAAGCTGACAGAGCTGCACTCTGGAGCTATCTGTACCCAAGAAGTACGTGAACATTCTGAGAACAATTAACTACCATAACCAGCCGTGGTTTAGGTTCATACCAGCTTACCACCAATCCACAACAACTCAAGTGGAGTAGGACGTGGTTTCCGGGCAACCCCTCATTATTCACCTTTGCAGTAGACGAAGTGTTAAAGTGCATTATGAATGGAAAGACTCCTAGGCATTCGGCTTCCAGAAATTGTTCCAAACTGTGTTTTGTCTCATAGATCCCACAAACATAATCATTTTCAGCTTCTAACCCTAACCCGTTGGTGGTGTCACTAGGAAAGATAGGATGTCTGATGGAAGCTAAATCTAGTGAGGTTGAGGGCAGTCGACTGTTGCACCTCACTACCTGCTTTACTGATACCGAGGCAGCCGGTCATGTTTTGTTGGACTCCCACTTCAACTTCATGTCAATTAAATTCGACTAGTTCGGCCTAACGAACACTGATCGCACACAAACTTGAAGTGCAGTAGTTCAAGCGGAATAGACAACATCAACGGCAATGGAATTTGTGATGCACACTTGTGAGGTATCAGTGCAGCCACAATTCCGAATGAAGGGCTGACAACGAGACGGTATAAAAAGTCGTAGATACACACAGTGATCTGGCTGTCAACTAAGCTTAAGTGCAGGAGACTGATGACGGTCCTAGGCAGTCTCAGTAACCGACACTAAGGAATGTGCGGTGGGTTGGGGTAGACTAAGAAAGAGTTTACAATGATCACCGGTAAGTAGTAGGGGGTATGGCTGATGCAGAATAAACATTATCAACAACTGGTCGCAGCTTTTGCAACCTGGCAGTACGCTATCTAACCTTGTGAAAAAGGCTCCAGAGTGTACGTTCTTCTCACCTCATAGCCATGGGCACACAGATCGTGGAATTACAGTGGTCATTACCGGAGTTGACGGTGATCGTTCGTTTACAGAGTTGCGAGGGCTCACATAGTAGACGGATTAGAAACTTCAGTTCGTCCGTTTAATATGGTTTTTGTCCCCGTTCAGTTCGGACTGTTGTTGTAAGATCGGTAGGGCCTTGTCTACGAGTGGTGGGTTAGGTTGTAAGCGACAGCCAGGTGGCCACCGTGACTTGAATTCGAGAAATGAAGGCACCCGCTTTGAAGCTTGCTTTAGTAGGGCGTCCTCGGCTTCCTGGCTAGGGTCCGAAGGATAGTGGACACCTCTGACTGCGGGTGCAATCTAGTGTCTTAGAAAAGTCAGTGGCGTTCGTACTGTTAACCTACGTACACCTGTGTAATTTTTCCTTTCCTCTCTGCATCTTGTCCCGTCTTAACACAGAACACCTTCTGATTGTGACACGCTTGCCACTCCACGTAGTCTTCACTTAATAAAAATATACACCATGTGGCGCGTTCGCCACCTCGTGTTATATATATATATATATGTCACATGCAAATATAGTATAGAAAGTTTTTCGCGGGACATATGGGACTATTCAGCGAAGACATCACTATTCCCAAACTCATATTTTGGAATCGTAAGGGGCAATGGAAAACAATCAAAGGATGATCTGATGAGTTGTCGACGATTATTCATGGATTGCCATGCTGATAAATGA
Organism: Paragonimus westermani; assembly: GCA_008508345.1. Lineage (NCBI taxonomy): Eukaryota > Metazoa > Platyhelminthes > Trematoda > Plagiorchiida > Troglotrematidae > Paragonimus > Paragonimus westermani. The sequence continues at coordinate 35,356 of QNGE01002175.1, forward strand.
ATACAAATGTATAGCGCAGACAAAGAGAACAAAAAGAACGAGTTAAAGTTGAGCTTAGCAAAGAAGCCCCCAATGAGTATGGTAATACCTGCTCGTCGTTGACTGTGATACAATGTCATATCATCGTGTTTCCATCCAGCGGTTTGGGTGGTTGCAGCTCTCCAGCCAGGTAGACAACACCCACCAACCCTGCTCAGGGAAACGGTCAAGGCTTTCATAGCTCGTGACCATATCATCGCCTAGGTACCCTGCAGTTCTTTCCAACCATCAGCAGTCACGTTGACTGATTTACGATGTGATCGACGCTCCGTCGACATATGGACTACACAACCCAGCCAGTGAATACTACGTATTTTCACAATCTCGGTTACCAATCGCGAACTTACACATTTCTTAATTTCGGGCCGTTGGACTGTCGCGTTGTTCAGAAAGTCATCCTGTTTGATACAAGTTAACTGGCGGAGACCGCAGTGATCGAGCACCCAGAGTATGATGCATCTTCCACACGAATGGGCCAGGCCTATGACCCACGGAGCATAACTGAGCGCATGCACGCATTGCAAACTCTACTTTTAATCGACAGATGGACGTCTTCGCGACGCTACAAGTGAAGGAATTTAGCGAATGCACTATGTACTTTCGTCCTCCTCTTAGACACCTCGTCATCAACATTATAGGCTGACGAGATGAATATCTAAGTAGATGAATCGATCTACAATAAGAAGCGGCCTGCCAGCGATGACGAAGACAGCGTCACTACCAACACAATCTGGGAACAACAATTTGGACGTTGGAGATGCGAAGTGCGTACCATACAGGCCAGCCGAAACATTCAACCCATCAAGCATGATGTGAATGTTTTCCGTGAGATGATTGCGCAGGGCAGTGTCGTCCGCAAACTCGACATCAGTCAGCTTATTGCCTGGTAAAAGCTTTAGTCGTAGATTCTCAGAATTTCTAAGTGTTCTTTTCAGAACACTGTCCATCGGAAAATGGAAAAGGTAGGGGAAGACCGGATGTCCCTGTCGAACGCCATTAGACGTGAAAAACACACGGGTTAGCTGCCCATACGTGTGCAATCTACATTCAGACCGCACACACAATAGTAAACTGGCATACTTCACGGAGACTCCCCTGCGATAGAAGCAATTGTAGGACCGTATCGGACCTCCGAGTCCAACGTAGCCTGTAGACCCAGAAATATTACGACCTTCGGGTTAGAAAAAGAGTGTCGATGCTCCAGTCTGTCGCAAGATCAAGATACACCCGGGAACAGGCACGAAGTATGCCTGTTCTCTTGTCTGATTCTCTTTGTCCCAGAGGCCTTCGCCGTCGTGAGACCCGCGAACATTCTGGCTGTAATGGAGACAAGGCTAAGACCCCCCATATTAGTCACGCAACGTCTTGTCACCTTTCTGAAACTAGGAGTGATTGTCGATAAGCAGCAATCATGAACCTCCTCTTCAGTTCCCCATATTGAACAGGAGAGTGGTCAGTTGAGACAACAATCCCTCACCATTATTGCTGCTGAATGCTGCAGGAGAAAGAGCCCGGCTTTGTGCATCTTGTCATTTTGCGCTACGTGATGATCATACTGGCTAGGTAATTTTTGCTAGGCATGCTAACAGCTAAAGACATGATGGACTACAGCCTTCTGGCTTCCTACCTCATTATTTGTAATAAGGCCGTGTTCCTTCTGAAACAGATAACGATTATAGTCGATGGCCCGCCGCGCGGCTTGCACTGCATAAATTCGAACTAAAGACGTTGATTGAGATTCTCTCTTACTCCTCCGTGATGGTCCGGTTGTCCTGGCAGCAATTTTAACGTACGTGCTACCGTGGCGCTTTGTACAACGACTAGTCGCGCACTGCACTGAACGCTGCTCAGTGTGATGCCCATTTTTTGCATCCAACAGGGCGGCTGGGAGAAACTGTGCTGTCGCTTATGCATTTTCATCGTTGTTCAAATTTAAATCCTCCCCGTCCATAGTCTTACGCGTTTTCTTCCTAAGTAACAAAAGTAGAGTAGCCAATTCCAGTAGTCAGGCGATGACCATCTGCTACAACTGTGTATTGAGCATCTGTTGTTTTTCGCAAACATCCCTTTTAGGCACACCGAACGCGAGTGCAAGACTGAGCTCCCTCTCGCTCTACCGGATCTGGTCTGAGACAGACTACCCAGCCGTTGGTTATCGTTACTGTAGATGTTAGGAAGGCTAATTTATAGTCCGAAACCACGTCTTCATATGCTGTCATTTCTTTCCACATCTTATCGAACAGCATTTTCACCGGTTGCAACGGTTGATGGTAACGAAATTGCCATAATCTGCTGTGATAAGTACTTTACCGACTTTCGCTGGGATAGTCTCACTTTCACCTTGCGAGGTGTTCGCCGACAGTTGTCCACGTGTTTACTTACTAATGACCATCGGACACCCTAGGTGCCAGGTGACAAACCCCACCACTTCCTGTAACAAGTTAAAAAGATATATCCGAAAGGATTTCAGGCGCAACTTAGTTGTTCATGGGAGTATTTGTTTGTTGAATGGATAGCCAAATTGAAGCTGCTTTTGTGTCGCGAATCATTGTAGGCCACTACAGCTTATCCGTTCTATGTATCCCGTATTGTTATGTGTTAGTGAAACTATCATGGGGATATCCAACACGCTTATTGAAAACGGAACAATACAGCTAGCACAGTAGCGTAACTCTATGAGTTTACTTACCTCTTGTTTCGTTCATGTTTTCTATATGTATACCGCAAGTTATGCGCTGTTCTAACGGTGTCTGTTTCCTCGCTAGATGAAGGTTTACTTTCACTCAACTTCCGTCAGACACTTAAAAGCTACTTGTGTGATTGACCACCACTCAGTGAAAATGGAGGCCCTAACACACCTATTCCAACCATTGTGAACAAATAGGAGATTACTTTAAGCTGAAGTGGACCCCCTAGGTTCCTCGTAGATAAAAGCACCCATGGAAACCTCATCATAGGTAGGATTTTGGCAGATGTGTTACATCAAACAGTCGCAACTGATGAAGCACATGTCAGAATAGAGCAAATGGTCTGTCTAAGACAGTGATCTTCTCATCACCAAATTTGGGCGCAGAATCATGCTCACTGCCGACCACTGACGTTTATTAGGGCACTCCTGCTTTGGTGAATCGAGGTATATTTTCGGTGTTTCTCAAATGAGTGAACCTACCAACTAGATGTCTGCGCACACTGACGATTGTTTAACGAAGGTGTGTCTATCGTCTACAATGCTTTGCACTCTGATGATCTTATAGATTGCTAACGTAGAGTGAAGGGTTGTCAACTACAGACGTATCTACGGATAGTGAGGCTACCGTAGATAGACTGGGAACGATAGGTCGTGCCCGTATCTCGGGCTTGGGATCTCGTGACCTTTGCACTCTCTGACCGCATACGTTGTAGGTGAGAACTGGCAACTAGTTGGAGTGGTATGGGTATCACAGTTTTCTTGTTGAGCCCTCTGTGACGGTGACGGATTATATAATGAAGCAATGGAGACCCATGCGCAGACACCACTTTGCTTTCACATGGTACTCATTTGTTTGCTTATGATATCTCTGAAAGATTGTACAACAAAGGCCTTAGCAGCATATAACCCTTCGGATCAGTTGCAGTGCCTAACCACCACGTCAAGGTGGTAGAATAGGTCAGGATGTCTCGCTGAATGAAATAGTTCAGAGTTATGCCTGGATTACTCTTTTTAGAGCTGTGGTAGTCCACCTGCTGTAGCTTTTGCTCTGGGTAGTCATTGTGGAAATCTGTGCTTGCCGCTTTTACCCCGTTCCCGCAGTTTAATCACTTGTTAGGCAATTTTGTCCGTTGTTTGGTCGCCTTGTGTTCAGCCTGTGGTATTGCTGGAATGTCAAGAATATCATATGCGATACTGCTTTTGCCAACTTTGTTCGTTTGCGAAATCACAGCTACGCTTGGTTATCGCTAAGAGGAAGAGTATACAATGTTTATATACGTTCGATTTCGCTGTGTACCCCAGAAGCCTGATCTTTTCGCGACGACTTGCCATGTTTGGTCATCGTTGTCTTTGCCGGTAAGTGCACTTTGAGTGAGATGATGGTATGGATAGCACGGCTGGTCGGCAGCGCGTATTTTGGGCCGCTCGGGATACGCGATCAGTTGATCGACTACTTACGTTGTACAATCTATGAACGCTGCGTAATGTGCCCCACACACTAGCCGAGCGTTTACCTGACCGGGCGTCATATATTGAGATCTTTAGCAGTTGGGTAAAACGGCGTAGTGGCCAACTAGTGGTGCGGTCACGAAACAAAGACAGGCTATTCTATTGAATAAAATGAGTAGGTGCAACCCACTGGGTTGGGAGCTTAGTGTTTGCTTAAGTCGTTGGTTAAGAACACTATCCAAGGTGGCAGGGCACCTCAGTCAGTGATATCATCGCACCTGCAGCACTCTTGCCTAGCCTTGTTTTCATCCACTTCCATCTTTTCCGACATTCTTCTGTGATATTCCACACCACGGTTGCTGTAGGGCGGTTGTTCAAACCCTATGTCCATGGATGTATGAACATGTGTACATCTGAATAACGCTTAATTAAGTGAATCTCTTGGATCTCCATGCGATCATAATCTTTTGAAACTTGTTTTTTCTGGTTTTCTCCATTGTGCTCTTAATTATTTGCTTCTTCTACAGAGTATTCGTTCGCGTCAGAAAACCATGTTTACTCCCAAACCATTGACAGTGTCTGCCGTGTTCAACAAAATCAAGGAAATCGCTGTCATGTCTGGCAATGCGGTAAGTGTGGAGCACAGTACACGATGTCAGGTCACTGCATACATTTGTCGCCCAGTTCCACTATCTGGGACGTTGCGTCCGGTAACTTGTCTAGATCTAGTTTTATTTGTTCCACTGGTTTTATGTCAGTGATTTACTTTATTATCTGCTCAGAAAAAAGTGAGTTGCCACTTTAATGGACGCATTTTGTCTGGATTTGGAACACGTCAACGTTGTAATTAAAATTCTACTCCCTCATGCTTTCAAGTCTCGTCATGTACCTTATACGTAGACTACAACTTGTTCCTGACCTGTTACTTCTTCATTTAACCTGTGTTTCAACCACTTTGAGCGTTCCTTTTCAGTATTTTAGAGACATGATGGTTCCCATGTTACGAAGTGTGATTTGCGCCGTTATGGTGTAGAGATCGGGAAATGAACTCTTTCCCTGTCAATAAATGATACCTTTTGAGTTTCATCAAAGGAAGACTCAAAGAAGGGCTACAGGTTGGAAGAAACTTGGCTTGGTGGTATGTACTGCTGACTCTGTGTTGAACGAATCAGAGTAAATGATAGACGGAGAGCGCAATAGCATTTGTAAGACTTACCGAGAATGACCGCAGCCGGTGACTTGCGAATGAGAGTAAACCCACAACAAAATGGCAAGATTGTTAGCTGATCGAAATGAAACTCAGTTACAGCCCATTGAACGTATGTCGCGCATGCTTCGGCGTGCAACAAGAAACAGCTGGCTATCGGTGACAGTGAAAGGTTGAACACAGTTTCACTCTGTTGAAAAAATGGTGATGACCGGACCGTCCGAACACTTACGCAGTGTCATTCACTGATGAGACTGTTACGACAAACTGGTAGTGTTTTAGACTGAATGCTTTTGTGTGCTGAAGGAGTGTTGCTTGCACATCAAGTGGCTTTGTTGAATGTTTACAGACATTATTTCGGGTGGCATAGACGAATTTTGCTCTAGTTTCATATGGGAATGCCACATCCATCATTGTGGAGATGGAAACGACGAAAGATTGAGTCTCGTTCTCAAACGGGTAAAGCTACTTAGTTTGTCAGTTTCATTTTTCATTAACCGGCGGGTTTTCTTCAGTTGTACTTCGTAAAATGGGCGGTCTATTCTAGTGACCGCCAGCGCCATGTTGATCACCTATTCCGACACAGTTAGGTCTCGTCTGTATCACGTGTGCCCGGGAACTGAATCCGTTACCTGTGAGGGGATGCCAAAATGGTGACCGCCTGATTTCAGTCTATAAGTAAAAGATGTACAACCATTAGAGAAAGCGTCCCGCATACCCTCGTACAGGCCCAATACTTACTATCCCAGTTTTGAAGTAAAATGGATATATGTATATATGATATATATGAAAATATTTGCCATCGGTTGTAACAGTTTTTTGAGTTCCCGAACGTTGCATAGTTTTAGGAAGTTAAGTTTAACGTCACTAGAATGGAGACGTTCACAGCGAAACCTAAAAGTGTTTTGAATGCTTGGCTTCATTAGTCTGCCTATTTGTTTATTTCTCATCATCTGAACGCCGGTATCCTTCTTCTTGAAGTGTGCCAAGAAAATGAACATCAGGAAGCTTCCGCGGATGTACAGACGTATGTGAATTATCGAGGGATGTAGGGTGATTTACACTGAAGAAAAATGGCGATCTGTTGCCAACGATTACCGACCTATGGTATCGTTAGATCGCATGAAGCGGAATATGTAAAGCACATTGACCCCCTCATACTGTCCATTCTCTCTGAGCGATCGATTTGCGTGTTCTCTGGAGTTAACCATTGTGGAGGCTGGACAATGTGTATTGTGCCGACAAAACAGCAGCGACAGTTCAGATGACCCAGATTCGATCCCGAAATATTTTAAAGCTCAGGTCCCCAGTTCCCGATGTGCATATTAGAAGGCATCAACAATAACAGGAAGGACGAGTATATAACGGTACACCGCACGACGCTCTTGCACTTTTAAATTGTAGATGGTCATAGGGATAGATGAAAAGGTTTCAAACTTCCGAGACATACTGCGGGTTGATCGACGTTCAGTCAGCATAGTTGAGTAGGTAGCTTTACTCAAATTCTGACTTCAGATTTATATTACACAGTTGGAATCCGCTCATTCCAACGAACCGTTTTTGAGTTCACCTAGTGCATTTTCGGTCGATTAAGCTAAACCAACCGAAGTTGGAGTGTTACTTGCGTCTTTGCTACAAAGCAAGTCTGTTTTATTTTTTCTTCTTTGTTCAAGTCTTCTGCGATCCTTCTTAACCTCAGGCGCAAACCAAGAAAGTCGAGCGGATTTGTTCGCTTCTGGTCGCCTGTCGAGAATGCGAAGCAAAATATTTGATTCGCAGTTTATCCGGGAAATTACGAATTGGCCTGGCAGAGCAAACTGTGCTCAGCGCGCTGGGCCAGGCTGTAGCTCTTACGCCGTTTCATTCGTTGGCTGCTGTCGAAGATGGTGTGTCTTCGAGCCGTCTGTTAGACGCCAGTACTGGCCTTCCGAGTGAACAATGGAAGAACCGATTGGAATCGTGTGTTTCTAATGTGAAGAAGGCATATTGGTGGGTAGACTGATGTTATTACATTGTTCTTTGGTGCTTACCTGTGAAAACCTGCTTTTATTGTTTTGATAATAAACTTCGTGGAAAGTTGTGAGTACAGTCACGGAGGTCTCATTTGTCTGAAAAGATCGTTCTAGATACTGCTCGCGAGTGATGACGTTCGACGTTTTGCCTCTAATAAGGCATTCAGTAAAGCATGATTATCTGTTGCTCTGTGCTTCAAATTTTCCGGATCTCTGCAGTCTCTCTCTTTGTGCTTTGCACTCGTTTCTCGTGCTATCAGCGCATTTTAATCAGTTTGAGCTTTCGGGTCCGAATAAAAGACCTATCCCCGGTCCTTGTGTGAAACGCTGCAACATAGCGCTCTTGAGGAACTACACCATTTAGCTCGACACTAAAACTCTTACTGTCTTGTTTATCGCTGATCTATGAGATTTATGGATAGCCTACACCATACCTACGGAGCCCTATACACGTTATCGGATGGTTTCATCGAGTGCACTTTCAAAGTGTTTAGAAATGTAGCCAACTGTTTTGAGTTCATTGACCGTTCTTGCGCAACAGTTAGGCTAGCAACGCACGAAACTCCTTCGAAATTCATGCTGAGCATTTTTTTGTGAACAATGCAGCCATATGCATACGTTACTGACTATCAATCGAGCTATATATGAATGTTGGGGGCGCCCGGAACCAATGCGATCAACCTCTTATAAATAGGATCGTCATGACTTTTAAATAAAGTGAGGTGGTATTGCCTTTCTGGGTATTATGAAACATACTGTTTCATAGAGATCGGCTGAATACCCCCACTGATTGATTTCGATAGCTTCTTGACGCACTGCTTTGATGTTTTCGGACATAATTGGAGCTGGTAAGTAATAAGTGAGCGTACTACATATTTGGCACATTAAGAACATCCTTGTTTGTGGTAGTAATGTGAGTTAGGTGCTGATTACAGCAACATTGTGTACTAGTCTTAAATTAGCTCCATAGTTCCAGGTCAGACAGTTGATGTTCATCGTTTCGCACAGCTGTTGTCCGATTGCAAACTAAGCGATATGTTTATTCAGCTATGGAAAACAAAGTTCCGACGGACAGATTATTTTCGATAGGTTCTCCTTTTCCGCCAGCACAATTACACGAAACTAAGTGACGCTTTGAAAGTTACTCACTAACAAATAAAGTGGAGACATTATGGTTGCATAAATGATTAACACTACTTTGCTGTAGGTTGTCAATACTACCCAAGCTAAGTCAGTTGGACTATCGAAGACTAAATTCGTTTGTGTTTCTAACTACAGCGAAATAGGGTTGATAATTTACGCAGTCACATTGTCCCTACTTTATTTGTTGATGTATGACTTTCAAATTGACACAGTTTTGTATATGTGTACAAGCGAAAGAGGGGAATTTGTCGAAACGATCTGTTCGTCGAAAAATCGGTTCTCTTTACATTTACGGGGATTTCCAATTATTCACCTCCTTCTAATTTTGACACAGTTCAAAAGGGTTCCTTTACTGTGAACTGATACCTTGTACCACGCTGAACTGAGCTTTTCTCATGGTTGGATGGTCCTGATTGCATATTGTAGTATACTCATGAACAAAACTCTGGCAAGCTTGCATTAGTCGACTGTTGTGGCACCCCGTAAGGTCCCAGTGCTGTTTAAGTGGTTTAACAAATACATTTCAAACGCAGCTGAAAAGTAGAATAACGTATTCTCTAGTTACTCTGGAGGTAAATGTTACAGGGGCATGTTTGGTTACTTCCGCTCCACCTATCGAAGTTAATCTCCCCTTTGGCTACGAGGGGTCAACCATGTCGAGTGCAACAGTATTGCATATCGTTTAACTGTTAATGGTTCTGCTATTCGAACAGTCAACTACACTATATCTTTCAAAAAAACTGTGATTTACTGCTAGATACTTTAGTGTTGACACATGTTACATTGAACCGGACCTTGGCCTATCGTGGGCAGACCTTGCACCGCTTCTTGCGGCACCAGCATTATCGTTCATTCATTCATTCTCAGTGGCTTCCAACCTGATCAGAAGGTACTGTGGCTCGGACTGTCTGCCATCTCAAAAATGGCGTGGAATAACCTAGAAGAAGAAACGTTTATTCGAATGTTAAAATTGGATCAAAAGAAGTTTAGACAGAAGAAATAGAAAAGTTGAGAACGCAGGTACGCCATTCACTGTGGCACACGGCCATCTTGGATAGCCTTTCTAATCAGCAATTCGAGTAGTCACAAAGTCGCCAGCTGGATAGACGACACCTACCCACTTACTGAACAGTAGAGTTCGGATCTGCATTCGTGATCTTCATTTTGTGCCCACGTTGTTGCTTGAAAAACACGCGGCTTCACCCAACTGTTGGTGATCTGAACGTATAATACTCGGTATGGCAAACGGATGACATGCGAGGTATGTGACCAAACCACCGCATGGTCAGCGGAAACTAGAAATACCTAGTTCTGGAATACATGTCATATTAATCGTGAACACGTAATACAGAGTGTAACCCACCCAAAACCTCAGTAAAACAATACTCTGACCTTCATCGAAGAGTGTGTTTACTCCTAAACTGAAGATAACATAGCAGACTGATTTTTCTGTGTAGATCGGTTTTGACTAGTCTTAAAATATCACATCTTATGCTGCAGTAAAACTGGAACTTGTCCATCAGAAGACAAGGTAGAAACGCACCAAAATTTTGTTTCGTCAAATAATTTGACGAAAAGAACAAAATCTACATCGAACTGTTTTTTACACAAATTGCAAAAAGTGGACCAATTTTGAGTAAAATGAACTTTCTGAACACTAAGTGCATAAAAGTGAGGAATCAACGTAGTTTCAACTATAACCCATCTTGCACGTTTCTGCTTATGGTCACTTGTTTTAACCACCAACTTTTCCTTACAGCGTCTGTCCGAATTACGACACGCTCGTGGCTGGTTTACTTGCAGATGGTCCAGATGGCCTGTATCAGCACTGTTTCATCAGTCCGGGTGTGCCAGTGAAGCCAATGCTGGCCCACCCGACACGTGGAGTAACCGATGTGCTCAAACGCTTCGACGAGGCCGATTTCACGTGTGAGTACAAATACGACGGTGAACGTGCTCAGGTATGTCGGCCAATCCTAAGTGAGAAGAAGTCGTTCATTTGCTGTCGTTACCTAAGACACCGTGCTGTGGTAGTCATCTAGAATGTGCACCCGTTTTTAAACAGATTAGATCGAATGAGAAACGAGCAATGTTCACAGATAACATTACATACCTTCGACCGTATTTGTGCTACAGCTTAATTACTGCAGAACTGTAGGCCAGTCTTGCCCTTTAGTTCATCGTATCTGTCAGAAAATTTCCATAGAATCAGAAGGAACGGTGTGACGAACTCTCAAGTCAATACATTCACATAGGTTTCATCAAGACACCCTGAAACAAACCACAAAAACCAAGAATTGATTGTTAACAAGTGAAAATAAAGACAAATACTGGAGTCCACGCAATAATTGGTCAGACTTGGACCAGACATTGAGTGGATGTTACCGCACAGTCAAATGTTTATTTGTGGTGGAAAATCTCGCTCAGTGCCTGTTCGGATGACGCAGTGAAGCAAACTGTTCAAAATCTTTCGAGGGAAAATGTTTATCCAGAACCATGCAGCACTTCAAATGTGGTAGCCAAAATCCCGCATAAGGTGATGCCCACGGTTGAAGAGAAAGCAGTCTGTAAAATCCCGCTTGAGGGGGACATTGTATCAGATCAACTTAACCGTTGCATGTACCGGTCACTGAGACCCACCTTTTCAGCGGCAACCTCAGGAAATTGGTCCACAACAATGTCGTTGGTAAGACTGGGCCTCAAAAACAAGTTACCAGTCCACGACCAATCAATGTTCGGGTATTCATTCTCATGCTGCTGTTTTATTGCAGAATGTGTTGATCGTACGACTAGGCAATTATCAAAAAGGATCAAGGAACATCATCCAGCTTGGATTGGAACCGACTGTCGTAAACCATTTACTAGCGCCATTGTTGCACATCTAGCTGACACCGGCCATCGCGTATACGTCAAGAGCATTCCGGATTGTCTACAGTCCGTCAGCGCATTCTGGAGACCGCCGAATCGGTTGCAATTAGATTACGCAACATCAACCTGTACGCTCAAAAGAACTCTGTTCAATCCTTGCAACTCCCGTGACCACGGTCAATCACATCCATTCTAACCACGCAAACATTTGATCCTGACCGTGTGACAACACCCAGTCAACGTCCGGTCTGGGTCTAAACAATTATTGTGTGGAGTCCAGTAGTAGCCCCTAATGTCATTCGTTAACAGTCAATCTTTGTTTTCGCGGTTTGTCTTAAGAAGTCTTGATGGAACCTATGTAATTGTGTCGGCTTGAGAAAGAATCATCAAAAACAATTTGTTCGTCACATCCTCGATTTTTTGGTTCGTCGTTGACAATATTAGGTCACTTGTTGGTGCAGTCGCTTGACTGTCATGAAACTAAGGAAGAACAGCTCTTGCTCAGAAATTTTAACGTGTAGAAAGCGGTACCACTAGTACTCAGTAGTAAGGTGGTTGTACAAACTCTGCGAACCAAGAAAGCGTCTGCCATTTGAACGACTTATCAAGTAAGCCGAGGCAGATTCAGCCTGAACTAAAATAGGTGGTTTGCACATCATGCCGGTCACGGTGAAAAATTTTGCCGATAATTTCAAATTGCATACCTCATACCCTACATTAGCCACTTGCGGCATGGACAAAGAGTGAGCATTGTAGCAGCTACTTGCGGAGCATTCCTAGTGCAACATCAGTCCGACCTCATAAGTCTATGCACCCCAAGGACTGGACGCGCCATCTCACTACCCAAGACTCAACATCGTTGCTTATCGGCTATTTTCATCCAGTACATGCGGTTGTACACAGGCCTTGATGGTCGAACGTCCAAAGGTGGCTCACTTTCTCTACCCTGAGCGATTACATTCCGCGACCACCGGATGTAAGACTGACAGCCAAAAACGCCCATTGATCAGTCTTTTTAGGACAATTTTACAGAGGTATCTGAGGTCGCTTTCCAAAATAAAAAGTCTGTCACTTCATTTCTTGGAGACTTACTCTACCTGAAAACCACATACTTCTCTCTGCAGACACAGTTAAATTAATCTTAAATGCCTCCCTCCTTGATAGCAATGCTTCAGCTCTGAACTAAAGTTAATACAGAGAGAAAGCGTACCATGTGAGATGCTAACATTTCTGTTTTTTCCCATCATTCGTAGCGTGCTTCATGCGAACTGTACAGAACGGCAATAACTGAACCAACCAAACCAGTGGGCACGTGTTCGGTTACGCATAGATGTGTTTCACCCACGTAGGCGTTATTGCCACTGTTTACCGATTTCACCTTAATCACCGCCGAGAGTGAATCGGAATTTCGATATTGTACAACGTTTTTCTTCTGTCAGTTTTGATTAACTGAATAAGAGGAACTCAGTGTTCCAACCTGCCAAATATTAGGTTTGTTTATTTTCTAGTTTACCAATAAAAAGTGGTTTTATGCTCTCTTTGGATGACTTGAGTAAACATTATCCTCCATCCTGATCAACTTTGTGCCCATTTACAGATTCACGTCTTGAATCCGCGCTTGACTTATGTGTACTCACGAAACCAAGAAGATACTACTTCCAAATATCCTGATATTGTGAACACTGTGATGCCACGTGTGCTGGACTTGACAAATTTGACCGAAACAGCTCGCAAACACCTGGGAGTAGAAGCAATGGCGCAGGACGGGTGTGGTAGAAAAGTTCAAAGTTGCATCCTTGATTCCGAAGTGGTTGCTTGGGATCGGCAGACGGGCCAAATCTTGCCGTTCCAAATTCTTTCCACACGCAAGCGGAAAGTAAGCAGAATGGGTGTATGTTTTCAATGAAGTTGCGTGATTGTCGCATGACATTTTTCTCTCCCCCATGAGTGTTCTGTTCATGCCTTCTTTCAGCCGAGCTGTAATGGTGAATTTTATGTTGCTGAGAGAGACAACTTGTCACATCTCCAGAACTCTTTTTCGACCAGCGGTTCCTGCCATGGAACCATACTCAAAGCTTGTTTTTTATATTTGCGAACTGAAGCGCCATAGAACGCTAGTTCACCTCGGCTTCTTTTCCCCTGATTCACCCCTACAGGATGTAGATGAGGCAGCTGTCAAAGTCCAGGTTTGCGTGTATGCCTTTGATTTGCTTTACTTGAACGGTGTTTCCCTGATTGAAAAACCGCTGCGTGTTCGCCGTGAGATACTCCGGTGAGTCACCTACTATTTCAAATTATTCACTGACATCAGTGATTAACATGTTACCTCTATAATTCGTTTCTTTTGTGGGTACTGCTCTCACGTGTTTAAATATGTAATCGCTACTTAAACAGTATGTGGCAGTTTTTCCTAACCTTTATTTTTCCAATAAAATGAGTGAGTTAAATGATTACGTTAGTCCGACGGTTGCTTCATCCTGTCGCCAGTCATCGACCCGGAATCCGGTTGATGAAACACATACTCCAAAACAAGAGTGACGTATAGTTATTTTCCGTAAATGTGTTGTTTACTCACTGCACTTGGTCGACCGTTTGTGGTTGGCCCGCTAACTGAGAAGTACCCACTGGGGCCCAGGAGACGTTGCAAGAAGATTTTTGCAAACAGCTTGCAGGCCAACTTCAAACGGTTTATTGATTTCGGCCTATTAGAAAAGATGGTGCAATAACTCAAAAGGATACATGGCGTACATTCGAACATTCTTCTTGTCTAGTGATTAGGCATACAGAACTAGCATTCCACGATAGCCCAATAATACAACTGTTCTTTGCTGGTCGTGTCTTTTTTTCCCTAATGCGTTTGGTACTGATGGCATTCGTCAAGGTCGAAACGACTGTACACTTCGTCACTAGTGGTCACTGAGACCAAGTATTTGCAAAACTTCTCTGAACCCTCTCTGGGGCTATGGGACTGGAGCTAGCGATTAGAATGTCATCGATGTATGGATGTGTGAAGTCTAAACCACGTAGCACCTCGTCTATCAGACGTTGGAAAGTTTGTGTTGCATTTCTTAGCCCAAATGGCATTCGTAAGAATTCAAACAATCCAAATGGTGTAGTGATTGCAGTTTTGGGAATGTCTTCTTCTGCTACGGGAATTTGATGGTAAGCCCGTATCAGATCGACCTTAGAGAATATGGTCTTGCCGTGCAGATTAGATGTGATATCATGAATGTGCGGGACAGGATATCGATCTGCAACGGTGACTTGATTGACACTTCTGTAGTCTCCACATGGACGCCAGTCATTAGAGTCCTTTTTAGAAACCATGTGGAGTGGGGAAGACCATGGACTTTTCGAGGGTCGAATGATCCCAAGTTGGAGCATGTGATCAAATTCCTTGCGGGCGACAGCGAGTTTGTCAGGAGCTAAACGTCTGGGCTTAGCAGCTACTGGTGCACCACGTGTTGTGATATGATGAACAGTTGTGTGCTTTATGGACGATTGCTGGAAATTAGGATTAAGTATTCCAGGAAATTGAGCAAGCAATGAGGCATATTCCGGATGAGCTTCAGTAAGTGTAACTGACAGACGAAGAGAATCAATGTTCGCCGATTGACCTGTGACAGTCAGGTTAGTGGTTGGATCGAGCAATCGGCGGTGCTTCATGTCTACCAAGAGACCGAAACTGTTGAGAAAATCTGCCCCCAAAATTGCAAATCGCACATCAGCAATAAGGAATATCCATCTCCAGGTGCGTCTCAAGCCAAGGGACAGTGTTACGGAACGTTGGCCGTAGGTTTGAATGGAAGAACCGTTGGCAGCTTTGAGTGTTGGACCACGATAAGATGAGATTTGATCTTGTGAAGTGGCGGGAAGAACACTGACTTCAGCTCCTGTATCAATAAGGAATTTGTGACCACTTTCCTTATCAAGTATGAAAAACAGGCGACTAGAAGTTTGAAAACCAGCTGAGTTTGTCGCAGAACTCAACTGGCGCTGCCGTTTCCCGAGTGGTTGGAAGTCGGACAGAAAGCACATGGAGTGGTGCAACGTTTTGCATTAGTGCCAAAGTTACGATGATAAAAACATATTCCATCTGTGGTATGAGTTTTCGATGGAGATTTGTTCAACGATCGACTGCGTGGACGAAGGTGAGCAGTCGGTTGTGAGTGGGATTGAGACAGTTGTGCTGTCAAATGACTCAGCTGAAGTTGAATCTGTTGAATAGTCCGTTGCTGTTCACGGATCAAGGACATAAGCGGTGTTGTGTCGGTGGAAATGGATGCCAAGTGAGTAAATTCAGTGACGTTGTTAGTTGGCATGGCTTCGATAACTTTATCCGCCGACGAAGCTAAACTGTCCAATGTCTGATCTGGGACAAGCGAAAGTGCCACTTGCACGGGACTCGGTAGGCGTTGAACAAACAATTGTTTCAGTAGGCATTCATCCGTGGGTTTGTCACCAAGCAAAGTTCGCATATGGCGCAGCAATTGGGAGGGACGACGATCACCTAGCTGTACATCGTTGAGTAACTGCCGTAGTCGTTTGTGTTCGGACATAGACACTCGATTCAAGAGCTCCCGTTTCAGAACAGCATATGGAGTAAGAGTGTCGGGATTGGCAATAATGTCTCGAACTTCGTGCATAGTTTCTGGCTGGAGTTCAGCAACCACATAATCAAACATAGTGGTCTGTTTGGTTATACGATGTTTGCGAAAAATCGATTCAATCTGCAAAAACCAAAGGGCTGGGTCTGATTGCCAGAAAATGGGAAGTTTGACTGATAGTGGTGACACGAATAGGTCCTCAACGTTGCTGTCATCAGTGAGATTCTGCTCCATAGCTAGTGATGGACGGATGGTGAATGATGACAAACAATGCGCGCTGGAGAAGTGCTAAGCGAATAGATCCCAAAGTGAATTTGCGGTGCAAATGTGAGACGGAGAATTGATCCAAAAACGGGTCGCGGCACCAATTTGTAGTGGAACTCTTAACCGTGATAGCTTGAGTACGCACTAACAAATAACGATATCTCAAAGATAGTCAATGAAAAGGTCAAGTCAATGGATTGGATCTTTATTGTTGGGATTTTGGTGTACAAGCTTAATGCAGTAGCGCTCGTCTGGACCGTGTCCTGTCCTGTACAGTTGGCAGTCAGTTGTTGTCGTTCAGTTGTCTGGTGCAGTTGTGTTCCGATCCGGGTCCGACCGCGTCATGCATGCCTGTGTATCGACCGCACGGAATCACATCCAATTGGAGCGTTCCAATTGGCTCAGTGCGCAGATGGTGACTACGCGCGTGCGTGCGCTCGGGTATGGAAGAGAGCTGTCGGGCCGGTGAACGGGCATATGCAGGTTGGGGCAATGGGCGTCACGTAGACTAGTCAGCTCAAGTGATAGGACGCGTGGGAGGGCGAGACGAGCGCTACAGCGTGCTAGTTCACTGGACAGCTACAAACAGCTGACTGATTTCCACCTATTGGAAAAAATTCACAGCAGTTATGAAAATTAACTCAAAGATGGTCTTCCGGACAAACATTTCTTGCCAAGTTTCTGGTGGTATTCCCTCACATTCACTCGTTCATGCATCCGAAGGTTCTCTTTAGCATATGACTGCCCAGATTTCCTTAAATAGTGCAACCCTGTTTGCAGTCCGAATTGCCGCATTTTGCAGCACTCACAAAAAACGTGAACTTGTTAACCTCACGAATTTGAATTTGTTTCCTGGTAATTTCCTTCCAAATAAGGGTTTAATAAACGACGTCAAAAATAGGTAGGTTCCCCATAAAAATTAACGACTGTCCGCTTCGCCGCTATCCTACATCAGGACAATGACAAACGGTACAATGCGGTTTCCGTGCAAAATGAGGTAATATTTTTAGTCAATTTCAGTCAGTTCCCATTACCTAGTATTGCTGCCTCAAACAATTTGGACGCCATTCGTAAAATATTGTCCTCCTATTGCCTAAAGAGTTCTGTTGAGTTAACAGTGACATTAGAAATCGTGTTTGACCGGCGTTGATTCTCTGTTTACGAATATTCTTCTTCATGGGTTGGATGAATTTATGTGCAGTTCTTCGAAGGAATTTCTTATGGGCGGCTAGACGGAACAGATGTGGGTAGTTCATTAGACTTAGCACCACCCCGTATCTTCCTGCGAATTATCAAATGATGAATCCCAGATAGTATTGGCAAAGCCTGTTGTACAAACGGTACGTTGGTAATATTTTGATTTACACCAAAATGGATTATTTCGGTTTGCTTTTTGTGCGTCTTAACTCTATTTGCCCGAACCTATCTTTGCCTCCCGAAGGTAAATCAGACAACACCTTAGCGTTTTCAAATGTACTCATCACTAGGCGTGAGAATGGGAAGTTACAGTGCTACACCCCTCGTAAAACAAATCAGATGGTCATGTGTCTTCAATTCTCTAGTTCTGTCTCGATATCATACAAACGTGGTTTAATTAAGACCTTGCTTTATAGAGGTAGGTATATATTTTTACCCCTGGTAAGTTGCAGAAAAGCAGGGATGCTAAGAAAACATTACTAGCAAATGAATATCCTAAAGAATTAATCGAGGCTCACAGGATAATGAACAGGTGTAATAAGCGAGTTCATACAACTCAAAAAAGGATATATTTTTATTTTCACACTTAAACTGGGATCATTGGGCAAATGACATCAGACACAGTTTGAAGTCTCCCCTATTCCGTACGTATACTGCTGCCCAATCGCGCTTGGTTCAAACCCTCAAAGAACAAATTCCGAATGACCGTGGACACAGTTTGTCGAACTAGTTTGTCTCCTATGTTGTCTATCAGTTTACTTGCTGTTGTAAGTTGTCTGTGCGTAAGCGATTGAAACATCTCATCGGGTTGTCGTAGTGTTGGTGATTTAATGCTTGGTGTAAATGTATGCATGTCCGTTCTTGTTTTTCAGTTGCGACTGATGGGAGTGAATGAAATATTGACATGTCGCGATATGTGTCTTCTCTCGGCTTTTGACGAACTTGTTAAGGAAAACCTAGTGTTTCAGACGCTTGGTGACTTCAGTTTTCACGATCTTCAGTTGGACTGTATGTGACTTATCAAAAGGAGTTATTTGTTTTCCTTCTCTGTCAATAGTGAAGTGTTCCCCCAAGTTCACGGGGAATTCATGATGGCCACTTCTCTGGACTCTTCGGACACCGATGCAATTGCGAGTTTCCTCGATGAATCAATTAAAGGTTAGTTGGTTAATTGAGATATTGTTACTGCATCACTGGCATTCTTTGCGTTTGGTTGTTTCTTATCCCATGTGATTCTATATGGGTTGTAATTAGTCCGTTGTCATTTGTAGTTGTATCAGACATCTGCCAACTCGAGCTTCATACACTGAACACTTCGTTTTGTGTCCTGCCAGTTGACTGTTTGAGGCGAAAGCACATTCATTTCCTATGTTTCCTCGTAATCTCCCGTTCTAGTTAAGCAGCTTCCTACTACTTGATGTTCAGCATGGTGGGCGCTGGTTATTGTGAAAAACATGGTTTCCTTATTGCTAGCCAATTGTGCGGACTTGACATGTGGGCTGAATATTTTGAGGAACAGTTCAGCCGACCTCAACCAGACCATGTGGACGACGGGACCCGAATGGTCAGTTATTGCATTCCAGACGGCTCTCCCGCGGAATCTTAAGTGGCCATAGAGTTTAATCTATTGAAACGTAACAAAACTTCTGGGCCAGATCTCTTTACATCTCCTTCCAAGGATGGCAAGGAGCGGTTGGTATCAGAATTGATGAAACTCTTTCGGACGACCGGGAAAACTGATTAGCTACCCTGTGATTGACGCCTATCAACAGTAATGTCAGGTTTCAGAAAGAGGGCTCGAATTCTATGTGACGGCCACAGAAGGATCAGTCCAGTGTCTTTTGCTTCCAAGCTACTCACTGGCCTCATTTTACGTTGACTCACTTAGCCTAGATAAAGTCAAGTCAAGATTCCGATCCGGTCGAGGATACGTTGATCACACTTTCCTCTTGCAACGGGTCGTGGAACATCGACACCCATCGGCAGTCGATTGGCATGGTGATTTTAGATTTAAAGGCTGCTTTCGATTCGGTTGCTCGTAACGTTCTCTGAAACAGTTTTCTTCGCATGGGAGTACCTGGGTAATAAGTGACTCTGTGGAAATCACTGTATGCTCACTCTGCAAACTGGGTGAGAGTTTATGGATAACTGTCTCGGTCGGTCATCACTGTTGTTCCTCAGGGGTGTCTGATTTCCCCCTTCCTATTCAGTTTTGTCATGGACGGTATTCGCGCTTGAGAAATCCAGTGAGCTTGGTGTTAGGCTTTTTTCTGGCGCTCGGTTGACCGATCTGGAGTATGTGGATGACTGCCATACTTAGCCCCTCTGCTGAAGACATGCAGACCATGCTGGACAAGGTGAATGGCCGGACTGGTTTGTGCGGAAAACACTTCGAAGTGCAAAGTGCTGTTTCAAGACTGGAGCATTCCCATTCCTATTTTCTTTATTGCAGGCAGCCAGCTCGAGGCTTTGGAGACTTGTACATATTTGGATAGCACCATCTCGTCAGCTCGTAATATTGCTGATGAGATATCAGCGAGGATAGCACGAATTGTCTCGGCCAACATGCGTCAACTGTGATTCGAAAAGATAAACAGTTTTCGCTAAAAAAAAGAATGATATATAATGCTTGTGTGCGTTCTGTTTTGCTTTGTGGTTCGGGAACGGCGTGTTCGCAGTGAAGATATAAGCTGACTTAGAGTGTTTGACCACTGTTATCTCTCTAAATTGGCCCACATTTAATGGATCGATTGTGCCACCAATACGGCCGTTCGCCAGCGCGTATTCCGGAGCGCTCGAGGTACGCGTTCAATTGGTCAACTAGTCACGTCGCATAACCAGAAGGTGATTGGGCCATGCGCTCGGCGTACCAGGCATTGTATACTGAGACTACTAACAGTCGAATGAAGCCGCGTGGTTTCCAAGCAACAACGTGGCCACGAAACGAATACCACTAATGAGGATCCGGACTCTTCCATTCAGTAAGTGGGTAGGTGTTGCCTGCTTGGTTGGGGCCCTCGTGATCACTCAAATCGTTGGTTAGAAACGCAATCCTAAGTGGAAGTATGCCGCAGTCAGTGGCGTGCCTGCGCTCGTAACCTTTCTATTCCTTCCGCCTAGATCTGTTTTATAAGTTTCTGACCTGGTTAGAGGCGTTTTCTTCCCACAGGACATTCCACGTCACCATTGTGATGAGCGGCGGTCCGAGCCTCAGCACCTTTTAGTCAGGCTCACAGCGGTTATGACGATGATGACGTATTTATGGCTGTTGGTCGTGGGTTCGGACCCCGACAACCCGTACGTTTGTGTAAGTTTGGACTGCATCCGGTCTCAAGATTCTGTATGCGTGTGATTTTCGACGTCGCTTTGTTTACTAGTTGCCTGAATACGTTTTAATGAGCTACAAGTGACCGTACGTCTACGCATTATGCGTACGTTCGACTAACAAATTTTTAATCAGTGCATTTCAATTTCCTTGCTCAGGTTCGCTCATTCAGAAAGGCTCGATTATTTTCTTTTTCTATAGCCCAACCGGTCTACCTTAGTCTGTTTTGTGTCAGACTTTACTGTCATCGAGTGATGCCCATTCGATTGATCAAATTATTCACTTTGTCAAGAGAGACAGCTGGTGACTGTGAAGCTGGTTGTGAGACGCACATAGGTAC
Source organism: Paragonimus westermani (assembly GCA_008508345.1). Taxonomy (NCBI): domain Eukaryota; kingdom Metazoa; phylum Platyhelminthes; class Trematoda; order Plagiorchiida; family Troglotrematidae; genus Paragonimus; species Paragonimus westermani. The sequence continues at coordinate 56,496 of QNGE01002175.1, forward strand.
GTGCGTACGCAACTGTTGTTTAGTGTAAACACAAGCAGCACTGTCGCTCAACGAGTGAACATGTGTTGTGTTTGGCTCGTTGCTTCCCAAAGCCTTCCGACAGAGGTTTTGACCCAAACATCTGGTCCACAGGATGGTAGGGCTATTCATGGTCGTCGGCGACCGAGAGGCTTAGGTGACGAGTCCTACAGCACGTTGCCTAGAAGTTTGTCTATCTGCTAAGGTAGTTTTAATCCTTCTATCACGAAGTCGTGTGAGCCATTTTATGATACCATTCAACGTTTTAACGGTGACCCGGATGCCAGCCACGATTCTCTCACGCTGTGGTTGTGCGATCACCTATCGACTGTGGTTGGTTGTTGAACGTTGTGCCAGGGTTGTCGCGGGGTCCCAAACCTGGGGAGTTGCTAGGTGGCATTCGAATAGCTGTCCCAGTTACCCGAGCACTCGTGTGTGGTTGACAACTTTCATGAATCATTCCGCAGCCATAGTGGTAGAGGACAAGTAGGCTTTTCGTCTTGCACTAAACTTGATTTTATTTGTTTTCGGTGTTATTCTTTCACGATGCGAATTCACATCCCTGTACTCCTCGACCGACTTATCAATGGAAAGTAGCAGGCTAGAGATGTTAGTCCTTCGGTCGGCATCACTTCAGAGTATAGTTTTGGAACCGTTTGACAGCAGTAGTTAAGATTCAGCCAGCAACTGGAAGTGCTTGTGTGTGGCGATTTTAAAGCCGTATGTTCAAGGGAACTCCCAAAAAACTTCTCTGGCTTGCATTTTATATTCAAGGCTAAGGAATGATGATCATACGCTTCCCAGATGCACATCGAATCAGCTAGGTAATGTGTAATCGGGTCATACTTTGTTAGTATGGATAGAAACAGTCGACTTCAGACTGATAGGCTGCACTAGTCAGAGCCGTCAGGGCGCTGAATTTCGATTAGAGCATCTTGTTTCTTGCTTTCCAACTGACAACGCACGACTGGTTTCATACTTGTTTGAACCCATCAAGCAGAAATAGTCTAAACAGGGATTGAACAGACAATTCTCTTTTTTACGAACGGTGACTTATCCGCCAGCCAGAACCGGCTCTCGGTGCAAATGTGGATGTGTTTTTAGAAAGGTGGATTTCACATTGCAAGGCATTCTTGGTTTCAACCCACACACTAGGTCACATATGGTCTAAGTACCGTCATGCTACCTAAACCCAGTCAATAAAATTTGCTGTAACCGGCTTGAGAACTCAGGCGCGCCAACGTAGGCCGAGTGGTGGGATTCATTAGTGTTGAGCTGTTTTGAGTCCAGTTATGCGGTGTGCTTTCCGCGTTTAAGTTCTCTTTGTCCACGAATGAGCCGAGCCTTATCTTTTTTTCTGATGGCCTATTCTTCAGGCAACTGTGAGGGTCTGATGGTCAAAACGCTTGATCACAATTCCACCTACGAGATTGCCAAGCGGTCGCACAACTGGTTGAAACTGAAGAAAGACTACTTGGACAATATCGGAGACACGTTAGATCTGGTCGTAATTGGTGGATTTCACGGTTCGGGGAAGCGAACTGGTCGGTATGGCGGTTTTCTGTTGGCATGCTATGACACTAGCACCGAAGAATATCAGACGATATGCAAGGTAAGTTAGTCGTCACCTTTCGTGTGGTGTGTGCTGAAACAACCGGCCTCTAGATTGGGTACTAAGCGTGACGTGCGGTCTGCTCGTAGTGGTCACGTTGGCTGTCATTCGACTTGAATCTATGCACATCCATGCCACCTGTCGGTGAGAACCTGTGCGGTTCTTCACAATCACCCTGTTCCGTGTACATCACTGGGTCTATTCAGTGGTGGCCGATTTCTCGACCATTTGTTGATGTCAATTATGCCTACAGCTGGCGTATTGTCGATAACTCAGTTAAGTCAACACGTAAAGTAGAACATCCAACGCCCCATCCCGTAATCACAGAACGTTTTTTCACCGTAAACGGCCCGGAAATTGTTTCCTAGGGACGCTCAAATTGCCCAACCGTTCTCGAGTTAAATACAGACTGTCCGTGGACTCCAGTTTTGATCACAGAGTAAGTGACTTGAAGCAACAGATTCGAGTTTCACTCTTGTTGGAGCTCGTCAGTAGTCCACATCCTTACCAGGACTGGAGTTAGAACTCCAGTGACGCTTTAATAAGGCAAAATATCGCCCAGCAGGTTTGATGAGGTCGAGGATTTCGATCTGTCTAGAAAGCCCTAATCACGGGATTATCGGTTGGAGTTAACAGGACAGTTACTGTCTCCTCTGCAGACGATCGGGTAACCTGATCATTACTCACAAGCGAAAGTGGTTGAGCGTCCACATATGATAATTCGGTTGTACCTAGTGTAAGGTCAACGGCAGTGGTCAACACGGCTGCCTCATGAAAGCGTAGCCGGAGTTCCAACCCCAGCCGTGGCAAGGATATGGACTACTAACGAGCTCTAGTGAAAACAGAACTCGGGTCTAGTGGTTCTTTTTGAAAGAGGCCGGTTGGTAAATCTTTCTGAATACGAAGGCTGCGATCAAATGATAGCGATGATCAACTTAAAACGTAATCAAATCCCCGACTACTCATCAGTAATTGGTTTAACGGTGCAGTTATCATTTCTCTCTAAAAGGTGCTCAGTCAGTCTGAACACTATTCACAGGTGGTCAAGTGTTTAGCTGAGATGCACTGGTTTCGCCTGATTTGAAGTTGTTATCAAATTTCCTTCTGGATCTGACAAGGATGTGCAGTACTGATAAACAAATTCGAGACTCGCGATCAGGCCTTCTTCTAGATATGTGTTAGTCGAAACCCTTGTTGTAGTATGGAAACTACGATCAACTGTCAGTATTAATTGAATTTTTTCTAAGTCTGTCACATTCACCCAGAAACATTTGCTGCAATTCCCCACTTACCTTGCCTTAGTCTTATGAAAACGACTCGTTCGCAATCTGATATGGATGGGTTTACTCACGAATGCTAATTCATTCCGTGATTGTCCCGTTGGTTGTATTTATCCGACAGGGCCATCACAATTGCACCTCACTATCTCACTTTAAAAGTTTGAGATGTCAAATGTACCGAATTATCGGTCATGCAAGCATCACTTTTGATAGGGGCAATTTAGTAGTGGGTGGCAACAACTAATACAAAACCGTTGTAGTCATCCTACGCCTTGATTGCTGTCCAATCCTAGATACACTGAATGTTCGCTTTTACCGGTAGCATTTTTAATTGTACAATTGAAACGCGCATGACCTTCAAGACACAGGTAATTGTTTAAAAACATAATCACAATTTTTCAACTTTTTTTGTAGATTGGAACTGGCATGAAAGATGAGGATTTGGCGAGTTTTTCTAATTTTTTCAAGGACCACGTAGTGGAAACGGCTAAACCCTATTATCAGTACACCCCTGGTCTTGTTCCAGACCACTGGTTCGAACCTGTGCAAGTCTGGGAGATTAAAGCAGCTGACCTGAGCATTTCTCCAGCACACAAAGCGGCCGCCGGTTTAGTAAGTTGCACACTCAACATTTTTCAGCCCTTATCTCATCTGTTGTTCTGCTCGACTGCTGTAAACTGATTGTTTGATCCGCACTTTTTGTCTGTGTGACAATGCACAAAGAGCACACTACGCACTGAGCCACTTGGCGATTAATTTATTACAGTGTGATGTGTTTTACTTCTCTGAAGTACAAGATGCCTCTTTAAAACTGTGCCTACGCTTATACTCAGCGACTTTTCGGATTTAGCCGGACGCCTTCTTTACTGTAGGCGTAGCTGTTGGCAGTCGTGTTGGAGAAGGGATCTCCCTACGCATCGCTAAAACACGGTCGAATTTGCTAGCTTGAAGAACAGGGACCAGCGTGTTATTGTTTCTGGTTGAAGTACGGAGTCTGTAATGTGCGTAGTATTGTTCTGTGAATGCCACACGTGGGCGCTTCACGTCGATGATGGTCGTGGGTTGGCTGTGTTTGACGATTATTGTCTACGGAGCATCGCCTGTGCGTCATGACAGCGCTGCGTGAGTACTGATAAGGTTCCGCCACGTGTCACAGAAACGGGTAGCTACCCTTCACGTGAAGTGCGTATACTTCTTTGGCTGACGTGGTCGGACACATTTTGTGTGCCTCTGTGGACCCTAGGGTATCGCGCCCTGTTTGTGCTCTCTCTCCCTGGATGGGATAAAACAGCACAGTAGGAAGCTCACGTGTTGACACGGGGTAACAAAATTTGGCACCAGGTTAAGCTTCTGCCAGCTCCTTCTGGCCTTGAGCCAGAGGATGCTGAGAATGTGGCCTACTAGGCTCTGCAAGCAGAGTGAGAGTTTATGGACAACTGTCTCGAGCGTTCATCACTTCTAGTGGTGTTCGTCAGGGGTGTCCGATTTCCCCCTTCCTGTTCAATTTTGTCATGGACGACATTCTGGAGGGTGCGCTTCGTGATTCCAGTGGGCTTGGTGTTGAGCTTCTTCCTGGCGCTAGATTGACCGACCTGGAGTATGCGGACGACATTGTCTTACTTAGCCCCTCTGCCGAAGACATGCAGACCATGCTGAACAAGGTGAGTGACCGGGCTGGTCTGTATGGAATGCACTTCGCACCTTCAAAGTGCAAAGTGCTGCTTCAAGACTGGGGCATTTCCACCCCTACTTTCTTCATTGCAGGTAATCCGCTTGAGACTGTTGACAGTTTTACATACTTAGGTAGCACTATCTCGTCAGCCTGTAATATTGCTGATGAGATATCAGCGAGGATAGCAAAGGCACGAGTTGCCTTTTCCAAACTGCGTCATCTGTGGCGTCGAAAAGACGTTCGGTTGTCGCTGAAAGGAAGGGTCTATAATGCTTGTGTGCGTTCCATTCTGTTGTATGGTTCGGAAACGTGGCCTGTTCGCAAGCAAGATATCAACAGGCTTGCTGTGTTTGACCATCGTTGTCTCCGCCACTTGGCCCACATTAAGTGGGCTGATCGCGTGAGCAATGTGGCAGTTCGCCGGCGCGTATTCCGGAACGCTCGGGATGCGCGATCAATTGGTCAACTAATTACGTTGTACAACTTGCGATGGTTGGGTCACGTGCTCCGTATACCAGCTGAGCGTTTACCGTACCGGGCATTATATACTGAGGCCACCAACAGTTGGGTAAAACCACATGGTGGTCAAACAACCACGTGGTCACGAAATATGAAGACCTTGACTGCTCCATTGAGCAAAGTGGGCAGGCATCGCCTGCCTGGATGGGGTCCTCGTGATCACTCAAACCGCTGGTTAGAGACGCTATCCGAGATGGCGGTGTGTCGCAGTCAATGACGTACATGTATCCATACCATTTATAGTTCTTCCATTTAGTCCTCTTCAATCTTTGTTGTCCTTCGTAGTACTTTTTTCCTTCTAGGATATTCCACGTCACTGTTAAGGTGAGCGGCGGCCCGAGCCACAGTACCTTTTGGTCAGGCTCATGGCTGTTTTGATGATGATGACTAGGGGAACACTAAAAACAAGCAAGCCGAAAACAGCAGCGGGAGTGTTGTTCTGCTTATTTTTGTAGCCTTTTTCAGCAATCATTTTACGTTTGCGACTGATGAGAGTGAAATGTTAACATATCGCAATATGTCTTCTTTCTGCTCTGATGGAGTGGTTAAAGAAAAATGGTGTAGTTATTTAAAGTGAAAAGTTAGCGAAACAGTTTCCTTTTTCTTATGATCGCACATTTTTTTCCACGTTTTTATGTTTATTCATTACTTCACTAATTGTACTATGGGTCCGTGGTTTTGAAACTAATGTTCAATGCCTACATACTTACTACAAACATGGTGACACTAAAAGGTAACCACCAAACATTACACGAAGTGATATCCATCAGCGTTACAAATATTTCCCACTATTCTCTAAAGCAAATAAACAAATTAATGCAGCATTATTTGTGCGCCTATCTAGTCCAAACATTGAAGTCCTACCAGACTTGGATTTGACCGATGACAATACTTCCGACAATCTTCAGGAGACACGTACGCTATCATATTAGCATCTCTCATTCTGTGAAGGCCGTAGGAACGTGTTTTGCAGCTTCAAGTCGCCACTACAAAACCGACAACTTAACGTTGGAATTAGGCCGGAGGCTGGCCCGTTCGTATACACGGAAACCATGCTAAGAGTGTGGAGAATAAAGTTGAAGCGCGTAATTCTGGGAGTATTGGTGGAATGATTATCATTGCGCTGTTGATTCTCTCAGTTACTCCAGCGTTTGGCCGATCTGCTTGGAGATCTCACACAACTCGGTTGTTTGTTTGCAGGATATGGGTATCTTAATACCGTTAGTCTGAATCGTCTTTGGTGTGGTCTGTCTACTTCGCTTCACAGAAAGAATTGAATGAATAAAAATGGGTACTTCATTTTTTAACCCTAAATGCATTCTGGTAACAAAGGATATTTCAATAGCAAGACCTCAAGCCTTCGCAGTGATTGTATCAGCTAGGGTACCATCTTTTGATAGTCCATGAGTTTTTATGAGGACAGCATAGCGCTTCCAAACTTTTCGCATTTTATTCCACATCTAGGCCGATCCGGAAAAAGGAATATCTCTCCGATTTCCGCGTTTTCTACGTATCCGAGAGGACAAGAAGCCAGAAGACGCCACCTCTGCACAACAGGTGAGTCAACTGCTATTCTTAATTTATGCGCCATGTGTAACTTTTTTCTAGGTTTATGAGCTCTATAAAAGTCAGCAACAAATAAAGAACCAAGAGAATAACGGAATTACGACCGCTGATGACGAGGATCTCTATTGAAGCCGCACATTCTCCGACGTCAATGGTAACTGACACAGATTGATGTAAATCTATGTATACGTGTGTATTCAAAAGTGAAAACGACCGAATGATAATCGTGTACACTTCAAAATTAATGGTTGATTGTCTCACGCTCACTGGGAGTAGAACGGCTGCACACTGTACACGCGGAGAAGCTCAACGGCAGAATAAAAAAGATCACACGCGTGAACACAGGTTCACAGCAACTTTGGCAGGGAGCGGATTCTCTCCATATCCAATATTCGGTTGGCGGAGAAAGTTGCAGAGTCCAGACTTTCCGGTGGTGGTGAGTCCGTGGCCTCTGGGAGGTCAGTAAACTCTGAACACAGAGAAGAGGTTTCAGTTAAAATGGGAAGCCTTGGTCCGGCAAACGTGTCTGTTAGTAGGGAACGCTCCAAACATAGGCCATCTAAAATATTGGGCACATTCGTATCACAGGAGATTGAGGATGGTGGCTGAATTGACATCGTGCACGAAGGGACAGAACCGGAACCGACCCCAGCTTGTCGTGTATGTTTGCCGTCTCGTAGTCTGGAAGTCTTATGTTGTGGGACTGATGAATCGTGGACTGGCGTGCTGCTTGCGTATGGTGTTCCCGTGCAGCCACTGTCAGCGTTAAAGATACCGTGTCGCTTCAGGTAGTCTTGTGTGGCCCAACTTATATCACTTGGGTTCAGTCCCCCATAACGAGTCACATCGTTTGTGCTGTGACAGTCGATGGTTTTTTGTTTCGTCTTCAACCTATTATCAGTTCGTTTGGAAACGTCTACCTTCAGGCCAAGGTATTTTTCTACCAGAGTGGCCAGAAATAAGCTTTGGTCAGTGTCAGTTGGAAGCAGGGTCTCTGTAGTGCAACTTAGAACCTCGGACAGAGAGGTGAGAGGCTGGGTCGCGATATTGGTGGTCTCTGGTTCTTGTTGTGTGAGCAGTGACCGATAATCGGCCATGTTGGCACTGATCAGACTGGATGAAAGCGTGCAGTTGACTTGGCTGTTGACTTCAGTTTTTCTGGAAAATAAGACGGATGGATGGTAGCCGCTATTCATATGTTAGTGCATGGAGATCAGTATAATTAATCATTTAATTACGCGAACATGATCGTAATGATACTGGCATATTTTCAAGTGATGCGAACGCATCCGTATGGACTAGTCCACAAAAGCAGGAAAGTCGCAGGTGATCATAGCCACTGAACCTTGTACGATTCATTAAGTCGCTGCAGTATCTCATTCCCTTTATTTTAAACTGGTCTACGGGACAAGTAGAAACCCAGCATGACGATCAAACAGCGGTATCGATGGGACGGCCGGATCACTACAACTATTTAGCAATGCTTTCTATAACCATGCTGGTCGTCTACCCGATAAGCGTCAGGAGAGTAAATTTGCGGTTGCGATACAGCAGTGTTCATCATCAGCATAGATCCCAACAACAATACGTCCGTGGTTCTCGCCGATGTTTAACTAGCATACAACCATGAGGTATGCCTGGACCAAGAAAAAACAGAAACGGATGGAACCTAACTAAGAAAAGCAATCGTGTCCGTATACAATCATTCGACACTTTGAACAGCACACATTAGCGCTCATGTATCTCTCGTTTTGTCAGCAATAGCTCAACCACTAGGCTGGGTATATACGTGGTAGATGATAGGATGTAGACGTACATGCGCTTCACAGGTGAAAAACCAGTGTTATTGCCTGCATTATGAAATCTGGACTCGTGGGAGCCCAATGCTAGCGATGCCAGAAGCAAATAAATGTAAGGGATTACAGTCTCAATCAACTCAAATGCAGTTGTCTAGGATTGAATAGTACAAAATTCACATATCACTCCATCCCCCTTGTATGACAGCGTGCGGTGTTCGGCCGAAAATCAACTCTTAACTATCAGAGAGGAGCCGACTCAACTGGAACTTACTCCGTGTTTTCATCATGCATACGTAGGATGAGCTGGTTGTCTAACATGTCACCCAGTCTAGCCACATTGACCTGGGTGTTAAGTGTGGGCATGTTTGGCTCCGTCCGTTCGACCCGTAGCCAATGCGTCACTCGATCATGTGCGGTGCTAGATTGTAGGGTGTCGTTGCGCTCTAGCCTTTCAGCTTCTGCCTCTGCGACTGCAGGTTGCCAAAGGGGGCCGTGGATATTTCTGATAAGTGCACTTTCAGACACAGTGTGTGGGCTTGAACTTCTTGTGGGGTTCATTAGGCAAATGCGGTCCAGTGGATAGTCGCAGATGCTCTCGCTATGTGTAGGTACCACTTGTGGAGTTGTTCGTGAATTGTTGGGCAAGTCGATAGGTATGCGATCCCCCTTTGAACGGCGCTCAAGAACAACCTGAATGCTGGTCTGGGTTGGAAGGGATAACGCGTGGAAAACAAAACTACGAATAGAAAACGTTTTCTACATGCGCTTTGGTTGAAACGGTAATCAGTTGTTATCAGTAGCATCCCAGTATGTTTTTGAAGTGACTATTGTGTAGGCATGCTATCAGACGTTACCACGATATTCTTTTTCTATTCTGAAGCCGTTTGCCCCTAGATTGGTGGTGTAGTCATGTCATAGATCGGATCTTGCGCAGTGTTTTTTGTTGACCATCAAAGGTCCGAGCCTTCACGACCACGGACGTCATAGGCTACCTTTCACCTAACATAAAGCAGTACTTGCTACGGTTCCATCTTAGGGTACACGACTGATAGTTATCGTTTGCGTCAGTGGACGACCGATAGAATCTTCAAATGGCTGATGCAGTTTAACGACACGAGTGGATAACCGAACGGAAAGCCCTCTGGGATCATGGATTGTGAGATATATCGTGACAAAAATCACAACACTGACCCGCAACTGTTGTTGATCATTGAAACTTTGTTGACTGAATGACGACAGCCAGTCTTGTACACTCAAAGTACACTTATTCGTGCTGTGAATTTACTTTGGCGTACACCGATTCTTTCCACCTTGTACGCATTCGTGTCATTACTCAGACTGTGCTAATGAGACAAAACCCAAATATTACCATGTCTTCTTGCTGTTCTAATTAATGCTGAGATTGTATACCGTAGAGTGCTTTTTGTATCCAGCTAACTGGATAATCATGCACTATAATTGAGGATAGTTATTTGGTACATTAATCCTTCAAATATGCAGGACTGGAATGACTACGCCATGTGCTGAGGATATCGGTTAGTCGTCTGCTAAACCTAGCACTCTATCGAGTTCGCAACCAACCGGCTATCCGTTGCACATGTTCCAGTTTGTGGCATGATTATAATGTAGATTAGTGATAACGATACCGTCTACGACTGTATGGTCGTGGGTTCTAGTTAGATCCTAATCATTTTCAGCTTTGAACCATACTCGTGTATACGAGTCCAGCACTGCCATTGATCATGACAGTATTACACGAAATAGCAAGATAATAAATAAGTACACATGTACAGCGAGGGAAAAAGAGATAGAAAACAAACAAACAGGTTTTACAAAAAAGAGTCTACGTTAGCGGATACAGCCTCGTTACTGACTGTTAAGCACGGTCGCGAACTCCCTAACCAGGTTGACGGCACCTACCAATCTTGCTCAGCTTACTGGTCAAGGCTTTCATCCATCCTGACCACGTCATCCCCTTTCTGTCTTACGGTTTTTTCAAACACCAGCACCCACGCAGAACAACGCACAATATGACACACTCCGTCGGTTTACGGAGTACGTGGCCTACCTAGCGATCACCTCAGATTGGACAACTCAAGATTGCCTATCAAAATCATCGACACCAACAGCTGACTGGTGTTTAACTGTCGTATTACGGCGATAAGAAGAACAAGTTTTAGATTACGAATGACGGAAAGAGGACTTCGTCTTCGAAGTGTCTATACTTAACCTTGAACGTTCAACATCATGGTGGTTACACCATGCAGACAAACAAGCAAGCCGTAAATGGAAGTAAGGTGTCACCTGCAAGGCTGTTTCCTTAAAGGTTTCACTTCCCCGCTTCAGCAATTGTCATCACTCATCCAAACAACATTCACGCTCGTGAATCCCATTAGCCACTATTGCTTTCAACGTTTTCAGCTAGGGAACGCAAGAATTTGTCCTCCGTGCACGTAACTCAGTATGCCGTATAGCGATAGTATCAAACCGCAATATTTGCTGCGCTGCAAGATGGGCGCTTTGTCAGAACTGGTGCTTTGCACGTATTAACTCCAATAACGCAGTTGGCCACGTTATTCATGACTCCTCAGTTGATCTTGGATTTTCGTAATGGGACTGTGCTACAAACAGACGTAGATGAGCAAAAGACAGTCCTCACATGAATGGGTACTGTGTTTGCTCCTAAGGCTGAATACTGTCAGACTGCTCAAGTTGGAACATATATTTGACTTCGCTTGGGTTCTAATTTATGATAAAGAAAACGAAAAAAGGTGTGTTAGACACTGAACTATCGCGGCTCGATGGGGACTAATTGCACAAGTCCAATAGAGTTCAAATATGAAACTCATCTAGAATTGATAACCTACTTCCGTCTTGCCTTGCCTAGATGCGTCCGCCAATAACCGAGAGGACACACTACCAAGGAACGGTTTCTCCGGTCGTCACGTTATCATCCGTAAAAGTGCATATACTCATGTAATCTATTGAACAGGCAAATTCTATTCCTTGGATCAAGCGTACTTCACGTAACTTCGTGGTTTAATTTGTGCAACACGTGGTGTGGATAACGAGGTTCCCGCTGTCAGTTTTAACCTAGCGGAATCCCATTTTTCTTTATTCGAATCTCCTAGAATTTAGCCAACCCTTCGAATTTCTCAAACAAATCAAAAATCGTTTGCCTAACGTGGTGTTGGTGGATCCCGACGTGCCTGTTCAACAAATTACGTTTGTCGAGTTTTCCTGCTGAACTATTAATGAATTCCATTAAACAAGTCGTGAAACGAAGTGCAAAGAGGGTGATAAACGAGTCAAAATGCGAGTCACATCGTGTAAAGTCTTCCTTATGCACAGACGGTGTACCCTACATCAGGGCATGAGGCTCTTGTCTGTTCCAGTGCACACAACTGCTTGTGTGTTGACGTTCGCGTTTCTTACGAAGTTGAACTCTTTGTCTACATCAGTTTGCAATACAAGCTGTTTGCTACCACCATCACTTAAAACAACAAATTGTGTGCACATCACGGAGAATTCGAATCACTTTCCGTTGTACAGAGTTATGTGCAAATAGGTCCAAATGTAAATAAGTGAGAAAAGTAGCTTACCAATAAATGTGAAAATTTGTCATGCGGTTCTGGAGCCTGTTCGGAAAAGTTTAAGGCGGATGCCTAGAGGAAAGATGAAACCTTAGGTTAAAACGATCAGTGTTGTTGAGTACACATTCATAGGTAATTGATCAAAACACACTGATAACACATACTGGAGTACACAAATGAGCTCATGTTCGGCGTCGCAAGGCGTGCCACACCTCAATATCTTCCACAACGCTGATAGCAGACCAAGCAACGGCTTCATCTAAAAGATCTATCTTAGTAAAGTCAATGGACCCCGTGTGCGTGCAAGGGGGAGAAACCAAAGTTTAGTATTTAAAGGAAATGTATCGAAACACACGTTCAACGGCAGAAAGAAGTAGACCACGTATCTGCCATAGCACGTGAGGTTTCTGGTCCTATAAAGAAAAGCAACACTGCTCGATACCGCTTCTTCATTTCGTAGGTGAGAAATCATGTTCCACGGTGGACGAAATACTGGTCTACATACTGATAGTCATGGTTATTTCAGATAGTTCTTATCCAGATTGACCACAAATATGTTGCGACTAGCCAATAAGATCAAACTGACATTTAACTTACGAGACAATTACCAAGTGTGGTGATAATTCAAAGTGTTCAGGACTGTTTTGCAAAGATATAGACAACAAATAGGAAACGGCACACAGCACTGTCATGTTTCGCTGAAGTGTTTAGTTGTACATTGCTAAACGTGAAGGCTTTGGATCCGATATTTCGTGGTCCAATTGTCCAGTGCTCCTAACACCAGGGATTACTATAAACGGTCTCTGTCTCATATAAAATGAATACTTCACTGGAAAATATTTTGAGATCAACAGGGGCGTATAACCGAGAAGTTTTGTAACGTGGTGACAGACTCAAAAAAGTTAAGCAGTACTGTTTTAGAAGTTCGAGGCGAAGTCGGCTCGTGAATTAGTGCAACGTCGAAAGACCTGATTGACTGGATAGAAACGACCCAATTTGCACCGGTAACGATCGTTAGGAACACAATTTCAAGTGATCCGAATTAACATCGTTGTTGTTGCACTTTCTGTTCTTCTCGATCAGCCTTTTGCGGCTGGCCTGCAAGCTAACAAACATCCACATCACAAGAAACTTTGAGAGGCTTTACAGGTAATTGTCACCATGCCCACTGGCAAAGTGTTAGACAATTACTCCGGCTGCGTTGTCTCAGAACATACCAGGGAATCGAGCCTATGACCTGTGATTAGAATGGTAGTCCAAATATGTATAATCTTAACGGTGGGATTGTAGAAAGTATCAGCTACTTTTCTTATCTGCTGCACTTCCTTTCCACATAGGCTGTGATCAATCAGCTCTTTGAGTCTGACCTGTGGACTGGCAATTATCCGTGACAGTCCCAAAATGAGTTGAGGTTTTTGCAAGTACCTAGTTTCCATGGCCGGCAGCAACGTGATGGATAAATGATTCGGCCTTGTTGGCTCTCATTAACCTATGAAAAAAGTGACAGCTAAAGAAAACAACCTGCGTACTTCCCTGGAACGCTCGGACCATGGCTTAATGATTATGCCTCTCGATTGGCATTCTGGCAATCATTCAGACTATATGTTCTACTCCACAACGCAGTTGGTCTGAAACTGAACGCACGCTTCATTAATGAGTAGACAATAAGTAACAACGCAGAAAACAGAGTACATTTTTGTGCGAATATACGTACGAGTGATACAAAAGTTGGTTATGAAGACCCCAGGAAGAATAACGAAGACGTAAGGTGGGCGGAGAGGTTTTGGAAGATGTATTCACTGTGTTGATCGCTGCAATGTGCGAAAGTATGCTCAAAAGACGACTAAGCAAATAGATGGCAATGACTCAATGGTTGGAGTGATGAACAAAACAGAGTTGCATATACCAGACAAGCTAGGAGAGTCAGAAGACGTGAAAAGTTGTCTAAACTGATGAATGAGCGAATAGCTCGATTAGCTTCAGTACACAACAACCAATCTGCCATACGCTCAACCAAACAGCTCGGTAAATCAACGTTCGGCATTTTTTAGGCGTGCAAGTTCGAATCGATACCAAGCACAAAACTCGTGAATAAATAACTATTTTGAAACCTGGTGATCTAACAACAAAACAAATTAACTCACATCAATTCTACACCTTAAAACCACACTAGAGACAGACTAAAAATATCCGGTTCGTGGGATGGAACAGTTGCTGATGATTGTAATTAGCCCTTCTATTCTGATAATCTTATTAACCCGTCAAGACTCTTCTAGAATTTACCGTCATCCGTCGTTTGACGAACTTGTCTCTTCATTACATCATCGTCTGTACACAGCAAGTTCATACTGTGATTTACCGAGAGCGAGGTACACGCTCATGATGTTCCTTAATGAGAGAACCTACTAAGACTTTGTGAGCTAATCCCTTGTCCCTTGCTTTAGACCCCACGGTGTCAGTGTGAACTACACTGTCCTCGATAAATGGGATACAATGCTTCTACTTTCGAACAATCAGGCATGCACGCTCCAACTATCGGCAACACCTAGATTATCATCTACAACTGATATCTCCCTGAAAACTCGTTTCTCACTCCCCATCCTGAAAATCTAGATGTCTGCCCACTTCGCTAAACAGTGAGTATCACTTGATCGTGTTGACTAACACAATGCGCGGAGTGCAGCTGTTGGCATGCATTTATTGCGTACCCCCGCAGACTCGGGAACACTTTCAACAGGCACTGTATGCTCTTTCCAAAAATGTTCCCACAGACACCGTGGTCTCGCGAGGCGTGAGGAAGGCATCTTGTTGATGACGCCTTACAATCTTAACTCGATTGTTCTCTTGATTTTGAGTGTTTGAATATAGACAGTTGCTTTTATTAGTAAAGCTCCATTTCTATTCTTTGTTTTTCTTTACGTTTATTTAGGGCCCTCTTTTTCTTCATGGTTGGATGACAATTAAACATCGGCGAGCACCAATCGTGTGTAGGTATATGATGAGTGGTGATGCACAACCAATAGCGGTTTAATGATGTTGCGGTTCTGATTGATATGAACAATCTGTGCATGTCACCTTGAGTCACATACGGATCTTCACGCGGACGTTCAAAGCTATCCGGTAAAGACATCCGCCGTGCCTTAGGTAGCGCTTACCATACTTCCAACGGGGTATCGGCAAACCACTGGCCGCATTACGTTGTTCACCACCCGTCACCACAAATCCCAATTGAACAGCACGTACAATTGACCGCAGCTTTTGCATTCCTACAAACTTTTTCACCAACCCCTTTCGAAACGAAGCACTCTACTCGAGTTTCGCACTTGTCAGAGCTCATCATTAACGTGCATCTCTGTCACGGCTGGGCTTAGAACTCCGGTCGCACTTTCATGAAGCAACCGTGTTGACCACATTGATCGCCACTGATCTCACATTAGGCAGCTTTCACAACGGCGTCCATAATGTTGGCTGCTTCCAACATTCGGTGAGTGTATTTGCCAATCAAGTAAGTGATGGTTGAGGTTTTCAGGATAGGAGCTCGAGTATAATTATTCCTAAGAGGATGGGATCTCCCCTTATCTACATTGTCCAGGTAATAACAGATGTCTTATCTTCGTTGGTCTGGTGAACAACCATATCAAATGTTTCACTCGGACTATGCACTCAATACGCAGAGGCACGCACGGATTGATTGCTTGATAGATTTCTTACAGCTTGAGATGATCAGGTTGGCTACTTCAGTTCCTAAAAGGCAGTAAAAAAAATGTAGGTTAAATGGGATTTTGCTCCTCAAATAATAGTGTCCATCCAATCAGTTTCTCTGTCTCAAGAGATGCTCATCGAGAACCGGATACCTTGTCCATAAAGGCTCCGGCTCCTACATAAGGGTTGCCGGTTCGCATCTACGTCCTTTTGTCTTTAGTTAATGAGTTCGAAAAAAGACGAAACTAGACCCGGTGGAACGTTTCTTTCGAATTGAGGGTCGAAAAGATACCTGGTGTGCTATCTCCAGTTCAGATAACCTAAGCGTTTCTCCTAGGCTATAACAGTCTGAGAGTATAGAACACGTGACCTAATGAGTCACACAACGACAAACAGTAATAGGGTGTTTATGATTTGTTTGTTAGTGTGTGAACGGGACCACAAAGGTGTCTGCGCAACTGTGTGTGGGATGTGAATTCATGTTTGTTTACCAAACCAGCCTTGATTTTTTGTGGCGGTGTTGTTTTATTCAGTATTTCCAACTCAAAATAAGAAAACGATCCTAGTCCATTGTACAGAATAAAAAATGAAAACATAATGAACGTCATTTCTCACCGATTGAGTATTTCCTTTGGGTGCCAAGCTTAACAATGGCCCCAGTTCTGCCAGCGTTTTTCTCCTCTGACATGATGCACGATGCGACACAGTTTCCGCGACGTCTTCAACACGATTGGCTAGCTTCCCGCTTGCGATGCCAGCATCTGAATAGCTGGTTTCTACCGGCTGAGTGTGCGTCGACTCTTTCTCTGAAGATCCGGACAAAAAAATGCGTTGTTCAGCCTGACTTAGAAATATCAATCTACAGATTTGTCGATCAAGCATAACGGATTTACGTTTTCGTTATTCAGTAGGCGTAAGTATTTAACTGGTTACAAGGGTGGAAAAGTGCGTTATACATCTTGAGATCTGAACGTGATCGATAGCTGAGATCACACTGGTTTCAGAAACAATCGTAACAGTAGAGCACGACATGGACACACAAGCTCATACCAGAATTAGCAGCCATAATAAGATCAGTGTGAACTCCGATTTCTTTTGAAAGGCACAGTATATGCCGAAGATTCGACTACGAGATACGCAGAGGCTTCATAGCAGGTACCCTTCCCCATGAACGATAGGAATGCTGCATTAACAAAAACAACCTTCGTAGCTGTGTGAATCAGGTGAGTAGAATCCGCCAAACATTGAGGGCTTTGTTGTTCCAGACATGTATTACGCATTTCGAGCCAGCAATGCAACGTCAGGTTCAGTGTGAGGATTTTTCTGTGACCGATAAATAAAAACATATTTGTTTGCAAGTACAATGAGTTCTGCCCTTCCTCCGACTATACGTCAGCTCGGGATAAAGCCTACGAGAAACTACCCATCAGATGTAGCACTCAGCGTACGCCGATGCCGTCCAATCTTGTTCAAGTCCATCATTCACAAAGTAGCTTAACAATGTAGGACGCATTTAGAGGATAACGGAGATGTCTTGTATTGTAAATTCTCGAAAAGACACGCAAGGCGGACCAGGGTACAGAAGCGTGCTTGTCAGAGCTCAAATCTTACGCTCCAAAACATGGATAACGAGAAACCTTGGTCCTGAGAATAACGCGATTATCTCTGCTGATTGCTCCCAAGCCAAATCAAAACAAAAGATGAATGCAAAAAGCAGTCTTGTGCACGGTGACCTACAAGTATTCTCCAATCAGAAGACTGAAGGGCAGTTATTAAATGCAGTATTTAAGATCACTAAACCATCAATTCGTATGGCGGAATAGGGGTCCACCAGGTAGAAAAATAGCGAAGGTTACTCCTGGGCCGTTCTGGAAATTTTTATTCATTTTGGTCGAAAAAAACCGTCCCCTCGGGGGGAAACGCAGTTTAGGGTGCAACATACTGAGTGACCTTGACCATGTGGACAAGACATTACTGTCACCATTTTCAGACCGTGTGGTTGACGTTAGATAGCAGACCGCATAGCAGCCTCAAAAGGTAAAATGCTTTTGTAAGACTGCGGTAATCATGTAGACCTGAGGTTAAACAATGAGGCAGCGGAGGTAATCGGCCTGTTCATATGCCTAGAAAGCTGCGTCAGTATCAGCGGGATTGTAGAGCAGAGTATCGTGCATATCTAAATCCAAAGAGGTCTTGTCAATATAGATCATTTTGTGCGGTATTTGTCTGAAGCGCGAGAGGTGTGATATAAGGCAGTTAAGAAAACTGCTATTCGGCGGTTGTGAGACGTAAACCCTTAAGGTGAACAGTACTAACCAGCTTCCGACATCAAAGATTGGGTGACATCAATGAGTAACCGAAGATGAAATTGAGAAGTATATATCTGATTTTGAAGATCAAGCAAATAAATTCACTCACTCACTAGGAATTCACAAAATAGGGTGGTGGAATTACGTAACAAGCACTCTGACATTGGTCACATCGTCAATTTTGATCTTATGGGATTTTCCGACAGACATTGTTGTAAGAATTGGATGACATGACGCAGAAAGAAGTGTTTTTCATGTATTGAATCTTTCGTTTTCATTTAAATTCAAACTAGAGCTTGTCCTACTGTATTCCTTTTCGTACGATTGTATGAAAGATGGGCATCAGCATCAGATACTGATACACTGTTGTCAACTGCAATGACTTCCTGTAGCGTAGTGGAAGGCTGCTCTGGAACTCGCCGAGCGCTAGGTACGTGACGTGTCAAGACCTTGGAAGACGACAAACTTCTATTGGTTAATCGTGTGTAGAATCGAGGCACTCGCTTATTCGTGATTTTCACCCACCTCTTTCTAGCAGGTCAATATGATTCATTATGAACCCCAAATTGGTAAAGTTAACATAATTGATATTCACAGGACATTCGAGTGTCTTTCTTAAAACCAGGAAGAACAGCTGAATAATATTATCCTTCAGACACTATGCTAGCTAAAAGGATCCGCGTTTTGCTCTCACCACCACGCAAATTCGTCAGCATTAAATCCCTTGAACGATTGTTTGCATAGACACGTCCATTCCGTTTGAATACTACACCGCACTCCTACCTATAGTCATATTTACAAATTCAGCAAAAGCTGATGGTCAGCCCAATTGCACCTCAACTAATTCCACCTAGTGACATTGGCAGTGTTGATAGCAGTGAACAAAAGACGGAAGCTTTTCTCGCCATTTTAATTGGTTAAACTAACACAAGTTTTCAGTTTTCTATCACCAAGTAGCTGCCGTCCTGTAACGTGAGAGACTGCATAAAATGATGCTTCCCACAGGATAGGAAGGAGTACACCAATAGTCAAACACACTGACGTCCTCCATCTCGGTCACCTTTGTAATCCATTATTCTCGTGCTTATTCTGCATGTGGTTAAAACAGGTTTCGATTCAGTAGATGCCACTACCTTTTGTAATTCTGAGGACCTCCTAGAATCGAGCGCGCAGTACCCACATGACTGAGCGCAGATCCGGTGTTTATGTACACCTTCCATCACGGTGAGACTGGACCTTGACGTGGTGTGACGGCTTGCGCATCTCGATCACTTTTGGGCTAAAATGGACGGTGTGGTGACCACACCAACAGAGTTACTCATACAAGGTAGGCCAACAGGTAGAGGTCTGACAAACCACAGTCTCCTGGTCCTCCAGGTTGGGGGTTGGAAGATGGTTGGCATCTCTTCCTGAAAAACGTACCATTTCTGGTACACCGCCACCCACCCGCTGCCTTGCGGTACATGCTTTTGAACCAAAGGCTTTGGTTGAGAACCCTAATCGTTTTCCTGCCTAGGTCTGGGCGACCTGGCAGTATCTCAGCCCATACATAACCATGAATACACCTTCCGTCTTTCTGAAATTACCATCATTTGTGGACTTCTGAACGCAGATTAACAAACAGCATCATGTTGAAAATCTTTCAATAGCCGTGTTAGTTTATTCTGTGCCCACTCGTGGTAAACATCAGAACACGTTTGGTTGAAATAGTTCCATAACTTTTGCACTCACTAAATTAACTAGTACGGAATTTCGGTTCACACAAACTGAACAACATCCACAACTAAAAGCAACTCATGTATCCCCGTATATTTTTCCAACCAGCTCCTTTCGAACAGAATTTTGTTCCCGTTAAACCTTATCACCATTTGGAAATAAACTCTGGCCACCTTTACATGAAGAAACTTGTTGACCACTGCGCCATTGACCTCAAATTAGGCATGACCAACTTATCACAAACAAACAACCACATTCGGTTGTCAGTCATGCTCATGTGGCTGAAAGTTTGTGTGATAATTTGGTCATACCTAATCAGGTGTAGTGGTCATCATGATTGCCTCATAAAGGCCGGGCTGGAGTTAAGTTCTGGGCCGTAGGGAGTGTATGCCCTACTATTCGAACACTAATAGCCCAAGTTAAAATCGTCCGTTTTTCCCCACATTACATTAAACAGCTTCTCCCAGAAGGTGTGGACACCACCCAACTAGACTAACCTGAATTGGTCAAAACCAAATGGCTTTCATACGACTTTTCAGGCTTAACCTTTTCGTGAATCCGTTTTCCGGAGTCGCTCCTCGATAGTGGATAACGCAAATCATACTGGGTTGTATTCACGCTAGCGTCCACTGCTTGCACACCGGTGCCAACCGCGCCTGAGCTTGCTCTCGGTTTCGAAGTATCGTCGTTGTTCTCACTGTGACCAGCTTGCTTGAGTAGCGAACTGATCACTTGTTCTAATCGTTTCAACTGTGTCGGTGGAAGTGTAGCCAGCAACGAATGAAGCGTCGTATGACCCGATTTGGGGGAGACCGATTTTTTCGCAGGTGTGTCGATGGAACGTTCTGAGATGTCGTTGTTCCGTGTTTGCAACTCTTTGTCAACTGGGCTGTTCGGCACAATCTTGATGGGAGGTTCGTATCGACCAGAATCATACGTTATCTGTGAACAATCACTCTCCTTAATGGTCGATAACCGATGCCATCCAGATACTGGGCCAGGTTTTAGACTGTCGTGAAGCAGTAAATTTGGGGAACAAGGGAGCTCCCTCGGAATGCCATCTTCAGCGTGTTTTTCCACTGTGAAAAGAGCGTCATATTCCGAATAAAGATCCGGAGATTTGGATTTCCCCAGTAGGTGTGCATTCGAAACAGCGACACCTTCTTCAATCAACAAAGAAGCATCTGGAACATTGAACTGAGCATTCAAGCTGTGCACCAAAGGCAGTGAAAAAGGAGATGAACAAGCAATTCTGCTGAAACACTCACATATGATACAACTGAACTTAATTTCAGATGCTGCCTTTCAGACGTACACGTTCTAACATGGAATAGGGTGCGCTTTTCTGTATCCCGAACACAACCGAATAGGAAACTCAATTCTCTGCCACGTCAAAAGAGTGGAAATAGGAACCAATAATTTTGGTTTTTGTCACATTACGATGGATTTCATATGAGTAACGGTACACTATGTGAGCAGAATTTCGTCAGGCCGCCTAGGCCTAGTGCTCTAATGGTGACTGTTCATAATGCATCCTTTCGTCTTAGAATGGAAAGTGTTCATGAACACTGACACCATTCCTCTGACCCATTTATAAAGGAAACATTTTTCAGAGCCTACGAATAATATATAACATTATACATATATACAATGTTACACGTCGCTGTTATATATATATATATATATATATATATATATATATACGAAGAGGAAGGGGCCAAAATCTGCCTGGAAAACAATGAAAAGACAATTCGATTTCAATTTATCAACAGTTATCTGTTTAACATAAAAATTGTGGGGTAAGTAGTAGTGAATATGATTTCCGTGTGTAGACGTTTGTGCAAGCAGTTGAAGAGGATGTACGGGAAAACAAGGTGAGCAAGTAATGAATGTGGAAAGGTAAAAAAACACTACAACAAAACACGCCACATGCAACAAGGCGTTTAAAAGCGAGGGATTGTACTAGGTCCGATGAAGAACTATCATTGTTTAACAGAACGGCTTATGAGTATGAAGTCTTTAGCAGAGACCAGCAAACATAACAGAAGAACAATATAACCGAAATAGTGAAGGTAATAAGGAATAAAATGATTGATTAAATGTAAAGATGTATGGAAAGAGTTCAAACCGCACAAACATTGAAACAGGTCACCAAGGATGCTCGACCAACTCAAATTATAAGTAACCGTAGTGCTGGAATACTTAAATGTGGGGCACCTCGGCACAGACTAAAAAGCTATGTGAGCAAAGGAATACCAATTAGGCAAGTTCATTGCAGACCGTGTTTTAACTATGGGAAAGTTCGTACAATGAGGAATTCGGGTTACAGTTTGTGAGTTCTAACACACAAACTCAATAACAGAATATTTAATTACTACATCACTGTTGGTCGTTGAACTGAGAAAATTCGTTCCGTCCATTTGTGCTCCCCAAATTACCCAACCATTTGGTTTTTAGTCACTACATTCTGATTTACTGAAGTGTACTGTTATTGATCGACTGTGACGCGGGTGGCCATTCTTGACCTAGTCCATTATGGTGATGATTCACATTTGGCACTGTCGATTGCGTTCACAGTCCAAATATTTTTTTGAGTGTCACTATCACCAAGAACGATCGGGACATGCTCAGTGTAATGATTTGTGGATTCGATTAACGGTGCTGAAGAAATATTTACGTCCAATCTCGTTTTCCGTTTGGGGATCTGTTTTCCAACTAGACAAAACAAAATATATGATGGGATGATTTTCAAGGTGAAACGCTGTGCGTGTCTGTTACAATCGATTGCCTATTCGTAGAATTCTTGGGATGTTTACGGACTAGAAGTTGAATGTAGTCATATGCACCTGAGTTTGTCTTCAACGGTTCGGAAAGAACGACAGAAGGAGAGTAAAACAGTATCAGCAGAGTAAACTTGACACGGACTCCTGTAAGAGTAGTGATGATAAAATAGCTAGAGCAGAACGACAAAAATGACTGAGAAGCCAAAATAAGACTTATCGGAGCACACTAAACACGCACACACAAGTATGCACAAAATCGGTTAGCTGGAAACAGCTGCGAAAGGCAGGGCATCGTTAAGCTCTATCGGAATGAGTCTGGTGATGACGCTATACAAGGACTCGGATGCGTGCCAAGCCTGGGTCCGAAAACACCAATTAAAGACCTTACCAAGGCAGACTCTGGTGAGGCGATTCCAGTTAGGCTTACCCGTCAAACGACTTCAGCTCAGTTATCTTTTATCTGAAAAATCTGGCTACGCGAAAGCAAGTTTCACGAAGGTCGTGTGGTTGGTGGATTACATTACGAGCTAAAATTAGGTCGCTTCTGATATGCCGAGGAAATCGGCCGGTTCTGAGCAAATTTGGTGGACATTCTCACACTTGGCTGTATGCTAATTGAGATTGGAAAGTTGTCTAACCTTACGCAACCTCTCCGAATGTGATAATAAATAGTGTTAACACTCGTTTTGTGATCGCTCGTTTTAATTTCTCAAGCATGACAATGTCAATCACGAAATAGTCCACGTTTACCCAAAACTAAAAGGGCTTGATAACGCAGCCTGAACAGGGAGTCTCAGTGCGATTTTGCCACACACTGCACTCTGCTTAATTTGTATGTCTCCAAAAAGCCTAACGAATGGAGTTACTCAACCACAAGCAACATCACAGAGTTTGAGATCAAACCGATGCGTAGGAAGAGTCATATTCAAGAGAATTCTATTCTATGAAGAGTTCATATCTGCACCACTGAAGTCACCATAATATACAGCAATACATCAGTGGTTCACACTGATGCGAGACTGTCACAATCATGACGTTAAAAAATCAAACCCTGTATAGGATGGGAAGAAAAAGAAGGAGAGGGGAAGGGACCTAACTACTAAAAATAGCTACACCTACACTCAAACATTCAACATCAACGTGCCTACACCTTGCGCACAAACAACCGGGCTGTAAATGAAAGTAAGTTGTCATCAGCGAGACAGTCCTTTATGGCTCTCACTGCTCTGCGTCACTGAATACACTCAATTCACAGACAATTCAGCCAAACAACAACAACATTCACGTCACTAAGCGCGATTGGCCGCCATATCACCTTAAGTCTCCAGCCACTGACTCTGGCAGTCACGAGATCACGAGTCCAGAAGGCGAACCCGACCTACGGTGGCCCACCCCTCTGTGAACGACTTCATTTCTCTACGTCAGGTCACCATCCGTGCATCTCGCACTCTGCGCCAGTCGACCACAGCATCAGCAATGAATGCTCGCTGTGACACGGCCAGCTGACATCCCCAGAACACAGCCTAGCCGTCTAAGTTTGTGCAAATGTAATGAGTGAACAAAAGAACTCGTTTGACTAACAGTGCCAAACAACCGCTTCCTCACCTCTTCGTTACTTACTCGCTGGTGCCACCCGGTACAAGCGATCGAACGCAGACATCAATGATCAAGTATCTGAGGACGGTTCACGTGCTCTACCCTGAACGGCCAAGTTTTGCTGTCGTAAACTAATGTAGCTCTCACAGTCCCCTTGGGTACACCACTCTTAAGCCTCAGAGAGATACCCCTTGTCACCATAGGTGCCCCCAGATTAGCGAATATCGACCTAGCCTTAGAGATACGCGCTTCCGTTTTACTCCACACACTTCCATCGCGGCTGATGCAATTTCCCAAGTAAATAAACCGGCCAACAACCTCCATGATCTCATTATACAACATCAAATCTACGTAGCCACAGCAATCTTGTAGGAACACCCCGCATTTTGAGACTGCAAAGCGCATTCCGAAGTATTTAGCAGAACGCAAAATAGCGTCTAGCATTGCTTGTGCTGCTTGAAAGTTGTCAAACAGCAACACCTTGTCGTCAACATAATCCAGATCAGTCAGTCTTTCACCAGGTAGGAGGTCCACACCGGCATCTTGTGAGTGCCGCAGACAATCCTCCATTATTTCGTCTATGACGAAATTAAACAAAAATGGTGACAGCGGACGGCCTTGACGTACGCCACTCATGGTGCTGAAACTGTCAGACAGTTCACAGTAAACCCTAACCTGAGCTGAGGTATGGGAATAGAGTGCCGACAGTATGTTCACGTACTTAGTCGGCACACCTCTGCGTTTGAGCGACTCTAAAAGTGTAGATCGAACCACTGAATCGAACGCACCTTTATAGTCGAGAAATACGGCAACTGTTGGCCGGCGGTACACATGACGCTGCTCTAAAATTTGACGAAGGGCGAAAATTTGATAAGTACGTCCACGCCCAGAACGAAACCCTGCATGTTCATCGTCAATGTCGAGGTTCAGTGAGTCGCAGGAGCCCCGAACTCTCTTCTTCAATGCGGGAACTATTATCGAGTGACACCGGCGCGGAGGAGTAGTTTCCGACATCCACACAAATTGAAACCACTGCGTAAAAGCCTCCACTAACTCCTCCCCACCTTCTTTGAAAAGTGCCCATGCAAGGTCATCTGAGGCAGCAGCCCTATTACGTTCGTAAGCCGAAATGCAACTGCAGACCCCAGTCTCAGTGGGTGGTTCCAAGTCAATCGACTAGGGTGCTACATTACAAGTTTGTGGTGGGAACGCAGTAGAAGCAGGAGGTCAGCTAAATCAGGGAAGACTGGCTTCGCCACGACGTTTAATAAAGTTGACTGGATAACCATTCTATACTCGCCTTTCCAACCAGATATTCATGTGACCGAGTAAACCCAGCAGGGTAGAATGGTATATGTGACCAGCTTTTGCTGGTGCTGCGCTCGCCGGTAGCTACCAGAAGGTAAGCTGTGAAATTGACAACGGGTATCCGAATAACTTGGTCAAATACCCCAACAAAGATAGTCGCTTGTACCTAGCTGGTGGTTCCGTGACCTATACTGCTACCTTGACGTGGTGGTCGGGCTTGTGTACTGTTTTGATCCGGCGGGCTATGCTGACTAGGACTCCGGTCCTTCCAGGTGCAACCTTGTCAGACAGGCCAAAGGGGAGCAGTCAGACGAAAAGCAGTTACACTCATAGGATTGTATGTCGCACTG
>QNGE01002175.1:97839-109165 GCA_008508345.1 Paragonimus westermani
TGGCTAACCAGCATTGGCCGGCTGGACACAAAGGCCCCACTGGCACACCTCCCAGTCTTATTCCTTCGGGTTTACACTGGATATGTGGTGTGTTGGTGGAACTGCAATTGGTGCAGCGCAAGCCAGTTGCAGTGATGGATAAGCGCAGGCGTCCTTTGGCTTCGGTCACTGTGACAGGATAATCCGAATCGGATGCCGCCAACCATATGTATATACTGCATTTCTTCGCATAATCTGAACGCATAGATACTGAGGCTATATTGCTGTTTTGCTAGTCGAGATGTCTTGGAGTTGCACAATCATTGGTTAGTATTTTCACAAGCTTAGATTGTAGAGTAACACTCCAAGCATAATGTTGTACGACGGCAACACGTGGATGAAATAACGCCGATTAGATTAAGTCCTTTAATCCAACTGTTAACAGACGTGGTTATTGGTTACCCAGATGTGTCACTTTTCATCCAGGTAGGATGTTTTCATAATCATCATAAGTCGAGAGTAATTCCACAGCATGCTTCCAGAAAAAGGGTTTACCCTATTTCAAAATATGAGGTCTTGATACATCAGAATATTGAAGACCATTGCAAACGAAGGTCGCCGTCTGTAGCGTGTCAATTATGTCGATCAGGTCCCATCATAGCAGAACTCCATCCCCTCTAGAAGGTGTTCCCAGTTGGATGAGTACACTATAATGGTGTTTCGATTATGACCTAGTAAGAGGCCACGAACCTGAGAGATATGGGAGGCGTTGCAAATGTTGACTGAATGGAAATGGTGAGACAGTGTTCGACATTCATCAATGATATTTACAGAGAAGGCTGAAGTAATCATGTTTGCATGTAGCCACGTTGTACTCGGATTGAACATTCTGCTGCCATGAATCAGTGGTTGAAATCTTGTGCTCCGAACTATGAAACAACCGTTATTGCCTCCACAGAACAATTTACACACTCACATTACCCTGCAGCGGCAGCCTCTAAAAATTTCCTCGATTTGCCTGTTTATTTTCTGAAACACTGAGTTCCCTTTATCCAGTTCATCAGGACAGCAAGAAGACATACATTGCGGAATGCAAGCATTTCGTTTATTCTCATCCGTCGGTTACATAAAACATTCCGTTATATAGGTTAAGCGCTTAGCGTCAAAACAATGAAATGAACGAATTTCAGTTAGTTGCAATCAGCTTTCACTGCCAGGGCAACTAAATTGATTGCGTCAGTACCTTTTGTCAACAAACGGCCGGTGCGTGACGCTTGATTTCTCTTCATGTGTTGGTATGCTGACCCGCCTTGAAACATTGTTTGCACTAGCCACTTGAGAATGTGCTCCGCCTTCCTCTGTCGTAAATTTCGGTCCGTTCTGCCGATGTATGAATCACCTCAACTGCAGGTGAACTGGTAGGTAACGTGAGAGGCAGAGTTTTCCGAAGAACGATCGGGGCAGTGGAGGCTCATCCTACGGGTGGAGAGTAACAAGCGCAATTCCGCCGCGGGATATGTGCGATCAATGACAGATCTCAACCTTCGACTAACATCGGTAACGTTGTGGTCACCTGTGTAAGGAAGGTTGATAAAAACCTGCTTTTTCGACACTAACTGTGGTTGGGAGGTAATCACTCGTTCCTTGCAATAAATTTCAATAAATTTGGCTGGATATCCATTCGCAAACAGAACATTCTTCAAGAGCTCCTCCTCAGACTGTAGGCTATCTGCCGTGCACAGTTTCCTTGCTCGGTAAAAAATAGGTCGTACCAAACTACGTTTGTAAGCCACCGGCATAAATGACAAGAATTGTAGGTACTGTCCACTCCATGTGGCTTTTCGATAAACAGATCTACTGAGTTTACCGTCTAAGCGCCTAGAAATAAGGACGTCTAGAAATGGTAGTGAATGACAGTGAAACCTGATTGCAACTAAGTGAAGTTCGTTCATTTCATTGTTTTGATGCTACGCGCTTAACTTATATAACCGAACGTTTTATGTAACCGATTGATGAGAATAAACGAAATGCTTGCATCTCACAATGTATGTCTTCTTGCTGTCCTGATGTTTATTTTTTATCAGTGTTTCTAATGAGTCGTTGAACAGACTTGATGGGTTAGAAGAGACTCGCATGAAAAATCCGGGCATTTGTCGTAGTCAAACCAGCGACAGAAACAGCATGTTCAAATTCGGTAAACGCTGCATTACCTAGGCTACGAAGCCACACCAGGAGCTCGGAAATTTCACACATACACACACACACTGTCTCCTATGGATTCATTAAATTAATCAGGGGATCGACTGTCTTGGCAAGGTTTCACAAGCAGTTCATGTTGGAATCCATCAACGCCACTTTTGAGTAATAAAACTGTATTACAAAGAAGCCTTTCGACAGATTTATTAATTTAAAAGGGACCTAAATGCGGGAAATCTGGATTTCGGCTGTTTATTATGTTATTCCAAGAAAAGATAGTGTCATTTTAGAACCACAGAAAGCGGTGGTTGCAAATATTAAGCTTTGGACACTTCATTGCTGGTCTTTGCAAAAGTCGCAATGCCATCAAAATTTCACTATTGATAAGCAATGTGGCACATTTAACAAGTTGGGAGAAACAACTACGAAACATCCGAACTTCGGCTGGATTTGAACCAGTGACAGAACACTACGCTTAAACAAGGCAAATGCTCTTACCAGCTGAGCCAAGAAGCCACGTTCGGAGATCAGAACTTTCACAGTTGGGCTAATTCACTTACTTGCAAAACAATTCTAATGCTCAACAGTGGCATTGGTGGACTCCAATATAAACCCTTCGAGAGAGCCTACCTGAGGAGGATCAGTAAGTGGAGTCCATATGACACGCAGGGTTTGGTGAATAACTGCGTCTAAGTGTGAAATTTTCGAACTCCCGGTGTGGTTTCGTAGCTCAGTCGGTAGTGTACGTGTCGTGTTTGGGCATGCTGTTTCGGTCGCCAGTTCAAATCCGGCCGAAGCCCAAATCTCTTACACTCGGGCTTTTCGTGGATATGGTCAACACACTCCAACAGCAATGATAAGAGAGTTGCTGAAGCCAATCGCGGATATAATCTGTTCGAAATCATGAGACAGAGGAATAGTGACCGGCTGCTTTCACGAAGCGAGTGGCGACAGGAGGAAAACGACGAGTGGCAGATTACAAGAAATATATTGTAGGTAGTGTCAAGCACAATTCAAATGTGAAAATAAAGGGAGCTGCTAGCGAAAAACAGTGACCAATAAAACGTATCAATCAAATTCTCGATAAAGAAATCACAGACTTACATTCCGGTTATACTCGCCGAAATCACGCTGGGATCGGAATCAAGATGGAGACTGAACAGAGTTGGATCCTTCATAGAAACATAACTGAAAAGGCAAACCGAGCAGATCAATATACTGTCTAGCTTAAACAAAGCGAACCAATACGAGTCGAGGTGACTTACCCAAATCGGAGTTTCAACGCAGAGTAAAGTGAATTGTTTGATTGGTCCGAAGATGCTGGGCAGATAAGATTTGTTTCCAAGCTTCGTGTGAGAGCAGAACTGATCAAAGGCGGTGTTTGAATGAGCTTAAATCGCAGCGTGCAGTCGACAGACACCGCCTCTATATGAAGACAAAAGGCAGGACAGCCATCTACTTGCGTAAATGAACCTCGCGACGATTGTTCCCCAATGGGATAGCCAATCGCTCTAAGCAACAAAAAGTCTTTCACCTCTAAACTGGGCGATTGTTGTGTCGAACGGGACCAAATCGATTGTACCAGATCATCGAGATTTTTAAACACATACGGTTCAGTTTGTTCGTGCTTGAAAAACTGCAAAGAATGTGATCGAAGTGGTGAATAAATATACCGACTCTTATGGGAATGGTAGTCTCTTCATTCAAGCAACTCAGCTGTGATTCGTGATGATATGGATACTCAATGCGATCCACCAAAATCTGCAGACTCGCATCGGAAAGACAGAACTTGGCCACAAGATACGTCTGCAATCCACCGTCCGGAACTTGCTGGAAAAGCTGTCTGATTAGATTGACAACCCTTTTCGGGATTTTCATACGCAAACACCTAGCCGACGACCATATTAGAGGATTAAAAAAGTACCTGGACTGAAGAAATGTGTTAGTGAAAGCTGTGCCATGTTCATTTCGGTTCCAAATCCGTGTATGCATGGGGTACAAGTAGGCAATGATTTCAAACCGAAGACAACTGGAATATCAACACAGGAAGTATACACTCAAGATATGTTATGCTTCCGGTAACACAAGTATTCTCATCACACATTCATAGGCCATATCATGCACAATGAAGTAGGCTCAAACATCACAATGAAGAGGATGCAGACAGATGAGTGAATTAATTGGGCACAACAGGATGGAAGGTCTCTTCAAAGACTTTTGGACGAATAACGTGATGGACTTCTGGAAGAAACATCCTGGGATGGTTCGCCAAGTATTTGGTGAGGTACACAGACAGTCATAGTTTGTGATGAGGTACGAGTCGTAGATAAAATATCGCGTTTAGCGCGCAACAGTGCCCAATAATATTTGCAGCTGCTAAGTTTATCCGTCTGCGTGACATGTCACGTTGAAACGGTTACAGAACTAGGAAGTATGGTTGCGTTGAATATCAGTTTTGTCAGGTGAAACGACCGTGTCTACCTCGAATACAATGTGCTTA
This sequence comes from Paragonimus westermani, assembly GCA_008508345.1. NCBI lineage: Eukaryota > Metazoa > Platyhelminthes > Trematoda > Plagiorchiida > Troglotrematidae > Paragonimus > Paragonimus westermani. The sequence goes on from QNGE01002175.1 coordinate 102,515, forward strand.
GTAGGTTTAAGAAGATGACCCGACTCAAACCAGATGCCCCAGTATAGAAAACAAACTTGGGCACAGCCATCATTGGACAAATGCTGAAATGCGGTCAGAATATACCGGATATGCTACGGCTCAGCTTCTAATCTATCACTCAGTATTCCCATTATTTCATAACTTCGCATTGCACGCTTCCGTAGGTGCTAACTTTGTGTAACCGTTTAGGAGAAACCATAATTTGTCTGTCTCCGCCCAATATGCATCTTTTCGCTTTCCTCGGCCTGGACCTTGTCGCGTACTGAGCTACCCAATCGAGGTAAATCAGAACAGAAATCTGAGCGGCACTAAGTAATCTCAATTTATTGGGAAAACTACACCCCTTGATAGAGGAACACCTGCTATCAAACGACAGGCGTCCTCAAGTTTTGATTGGCCAGTTTGTTGCCGTGTTGTTCCACTATCTTGCATCTAGCAACTTGGCTGTATGAAACAGATACGCAATCAACGGCAGCTAATCCTTGTCTATAATTGGTTGGCGCTAGTCTGACCATAATTCCTTCTGTAGCAGCTTTCGTGCGAACACCGATTGGCCAAAACCTTCTCCAATCAAGAAACCGCCCAGTTCAAACTCATTACAGACCCTTCTTACGAATCTTATGAAACCAGATAGCTAGTAGCAAACTAACCAGATTAAGAATGATTCTGAATCGTAGAGAAAGGACACCAAATAACTAGACTACTCTGCAATATCGCCAAAGAACGAGGAGACGACTAGGTGTAAGTTAAGGAGATCACGCTGCCCACGAATTAGACTTTATTCATCTGAAATGAGAAAAGTAGAACAGTAGCATCACTAGACAGTCCATCACAATGTCCTCCGTCACCTTGATTTGTTTAGAAAAGTCTCCACAGAAAATGGTTTGGGAATTAGCCATGACAGCATCTGGAATAGTTTCACACAAAATGCTTTAGGAAGGAATACAGCAAATGATGATAACTTTTGAAGATTTCAAAGGAAGCGCTTTCGAAGAAATGCACAAGAATAGCGCCACGTTCCTGTTTCTCAGACTATGTGAATGAAGTGGTTGTTTTTCAGAGAGGTGATACATCACACTGTGCACCAGTGTGTCGTGCCACTTGGCAGTTGCGCGATAAGATGAATTTTGCATACCAAGTATCGGCCCAAATAGACGTGGAATGACGGACCCAGTTGGCTTCATCTGGCCAAGCTGAGTCCACTGTACCCAAACGGACACTTCACCAGTGGCGCAGAGTAGAATCCCGATCGAACCATTACAAAAACTGTCAAGTTCATCGGGACTAGCCCCATGGGAATCCGTCTCAAAGAGAGCAAAGTACTCCCGGGATAAACGGATGGGAATCTTGTACACTAATGCCCGTAACATTTGTTACAAATGGGCTGAGTATAGTGTCGAACAGGAGGGATGTGGCGTAGTTACCGTCACAGAACAGTGGCTCAAGCCGCAGATAAAGACTGACCACTTCTGCCCTCCCGGACTGATTTGTAATTGACAGGATAGATAGAGTGGAAGGTCCGCAGGCGGAGTGCTTCTGTTGGCTGCAAACCAGGCTGCTGTTAGTTGCTTCCAAACATTTAAGGTTTATCTGGGAGAGTGCTAACTGCCCGATACACCGACTTGTACGCCTGTGCCATATACACACAAAAAACCTAGTGTCATTGATTATGGGGAATGTATGCTACTTGATACCATATATGAGATCTTCAACCCGCTAAGTTCGATTCTACTGCTTGGCGACCCGAGCATACCGAGGGTTAACAAGGAACGTGAAGCTTCCACGGGGGAAATTATGGAGAAAATATTTTGAATTGCTTCCGAAAACACCTTCTGCAGCGAAGTGATCAGCAAGTAACCAGGTTCAGTTTAGTACGGGTTGAGTCGCAGCCTGAACTCGCGCTAGCAAGAAGTTATGATCACATACGAGACCTAGAGACATGCTCTCCCTTGGGGAGAAGTGATCGTGTGAATCTAAGACTTCAGTACTGTGTAAAGCGAAAGACAGCTTGAGGAAAGTGGGCTATAAACTGTAAAATGATAACAGAGGAATTTTTGACGGACGAAGCAATGGTGCAGTGGCAACTTCTAGCAACAGTGCTTTTCCGGAAAATCACTGAAACCCGATAAATTTGACTATTGCCGTGCTATTCTGAAGGGTGTGTGCTTACGATTTACAAACACAACAGAGGGAGACTAACTTAGTGCAGAACGGATGTCCTCAAAGCACAACCATAGGAAAAACGTCGCATGGGAGCACTCCAAACTCACTGGCATTTGCAAGAGAAGATTTCGGTCTCAGCTAGAGAGAAGTTGGGCCTAAAATTTTGTAAGAACTGCAGGCAAATATGTGGAACAAAAGGTCCAATTCAACTCGAAGTTGTTCCACGGCTACTTGCTGTCGAACAATGCCTTCCATAAGCACCTTGGCAACCATAGCACGGTTGAGGGTGAAGTCTTGGTCGACTACCGGAAAATAACAAACCAATTAGGGTAATAGTTCGCCAGTGTAAATCGGCGAGGCAGCCTCAATAGCTTGAAATCAATCAAAATAAGAGTCCCAACACAGACAATACGGAACTTCACGGAGTGAGCATCTGATCTACAGATCACTCTTCAACCACCGGACTCTTGAAAATCTTCCGAGTCAGGCAGTATTCATACAGCTCTGATTCATCCTTTGACTGAGGTTTCAGCGTGCCAGACAGCTAAATTAATCAATCTGTAACAGAACCGATGGAGGACATTTGGGAATGTGAATGTAGCTACTGTGGTGGCCATGCACGACAGAGAAGCAAACACAAAAACCACAATCTACCATCCTATTAGCTCAACCTGCGCCCAGTTGGATGTACTTAGGAGGGTGACCAGTGATCACTTGGCATACCTTCTGTCTGATAACAACCTCCTGGATGTTGGTCAGCATGACATTCAGGCTGTCTGACGAGCCATGTTTGTTTCTTAGACGAAGCTACTACGAGGCTGATCGAATAAGACAGACGGAAGTTTGCCATCTTGACTTTTGCAAAGCATGTGGCTCGGCCAGTCGCCGGCTGTTTCTCGAGGAACCACTACTACTATACTGTCGCGTAGAGCTAGAATTCCATGAATGGGTCGAAGGCTCATTTACACTATCAACTGTGGGAGGGTATTTAGTAAAGTTCCACAAGAATCTGTGCTGCGACCTCTACTGCCTATTACATGTATACTAATGTTTTGACTGATCAACCAACTGTCTTGACACGTGTTCCCTAACTATGTTAAGGTTGTCGGCAATGCAAATCGGCCGGAATTTCATGAGGATTCGATTGAAGTAGCCGCATGTTCGGAAGACAGACTATTGAATCGTTCGCCAACGAACCAGGTTGACGCCGAGTTACGCGTAATCCGGCGACCCAATGAATAAAAAAGACTATTTATCCTCAAAACGGCTAATGCGATGGCGCTCATTGAGAAGTCATTCGCTGTTTATTCCCACAGCTCACATACACACAGGTGTAAACACCTTGGTGTCGTGTATTTGAGAACAGATATAGTCGTTTTGTAGTTAGGTCAAGCCCTTTCCTCTTCCTCATCTTCCTTGGTCGGGATCTGCGTTTTCCCACACCTGTATGGCGGTTAGGCATCTCCAAGAATCACTGATGGATTACTCTTTGATGATGTTCATATTTGCCGGGCCATTTTTAATCACTGTCAGGACTTATCAGCCTTACTACAATAATGAACGACTTACAAGAAAAAATACTGTGATTTTTAAGCGGGTGCAAAGCAAAGAGCTTTATTCCCCCGAGTTCACACAACTCTTCTTCTAATATCATCCCAGCGTCCGTTGTTCTGGAAGGTAATCGTGGAAAAACTGATGTGGTACCGCTACTCACAAGTAGTGTCAATGAGAGAGCAGTCCGGAATAATAAAATGTGTGACTGTGCTGCTAACAACCTACTTTATCAAAGCATGTAAAAGTTTAACGGCATCCTAAAGGAAGTGCTTACTACGGTTAGCGACACACTATTTCAATGTGCCATCACCCTGTGACAATGAGAAGTCATGTTCAACTACTGTTCGGGTCTCGTTTTCTACAACTTCCATTGTGGTTCCATAGCCAATTTGGATCTGTGCGAGTAAATAACTTTTCTGTCAGCATCACATGAAGCACAAAAAGTACTAATGTGGTCTCCACAAAGTCTTCGATGTTCCAGCAGGTAAAGATCACGGAGTTCGAGATGAGACTCATTCATAACGTCACGAAAATCTACTACAAATTTTGCCACAGCCAGCGACAAACAACACAGTGCATTTGCGTTCTTTCTGAAATCGGAATGATTCACTCAGCTGATGCATCCAGAGAGTAATCCGATAAAAGGTTTCTTGTCAATGTAGGAAAACGTCCGTCTTATCACGCCCAAAAGAGCAAATATTAATTCAACAGCTTTTTCACGATGATGAAAGAAAGATAAGTTAGACGAACTAGCCATATACACAGGTCTCTTTCAAGGTTCACCATGACAACAAATTTCTGTACAATGCATACCACGAAGACGTCGCCAGAATTGAAACCGATAGGCATATGTATAGACTCGCTGCTAATTGGACTACTTCTCTGTCGAGCACTGATCAAGTGCACTGATCTCAACTTGCAGTGTTGGGATCACGGGAGCGCCCGATTTTCAAGTCAGTTGTAAAAAGGAGAGCGATCGAAAATTCCATCCGGTAAACCATCCACAAAAATTAAAACAATACTGACTCCAAAAGTGATCCTTGTGGCGCACTTACTGAAATAAGTGAGGGGGAAGAGCGATCAGAGGTAAATTTGGCTAAAGGAATCCTGCCATCAAAAAGTGAAGCTACCCAACGGTAAACATCACCCTTAATTCCATTTCTTCAAGTTTTGCAAAAATAATACAAGTAAACGCTCTACCACCGTCCAGGAAAACGACGTCGTGTATAAGACCACAATCTATGGTACCCATTTAGTCATCTGTGAAAAGAAGTATTTTCTTTGCACAAGTCATATTGAACATAAGGTTTTGTCGAACTAAACGGATGAGACCACTGTTTGGAGGGTAGTTTGCAATAAGCTGCATAAGAGGAAGTCCTAGGAAATCGCACAGGATGCTCGTTAAGACAAATGGTCGATAGCGAAAAGCAGAGTGCCGACAGTCGGACTCACCAACAGTGATGACGGTAACTTCTTTCTCTCTCATAAAAGTGATGCCAACAGCATTAAATGATTTAATAAGGTCATAAGATTGATTAACTGGTATAAGAGAAAGTTCTTGCAATATTCCCTTGATTCAGATTCAGATGGAAGGGGAAGGTTAGGGTTATCTCCCTCGATTGTTTAAGTGGCACGCTCGCCAATCTTTGTGGCTTTTCACGTGTTAAGTATAAATATACATCTTTACGTGGATGGACGTCGCCGAAACCAAAGCAGGAGTTGGATATTCAAGCCAACCTAGGCTGGCCAGATTTGCACTCACGTATGCAGCTACAGATCAACCAACTAACCTCCACTCACAGGACATCACTTCCCGTCGAACTAGCCAGGTGATAAAAACAAAAGATAAATACAGAGAAAACAGCTAACTCAGCCGAATAAGTTATAAGCCATTGGCAAGAGCCCATGATACAAATGAGCACACGGGCATACAGTAAACAAGAAGTGCATACCGTACGGAAAATAATGAATTGCAATCCACAAACATAAGGCCCACGCCTGAAATCTCCATCGGATTAGCAGACAATATCTCTTCTGAGAGTAACTTTCAGTCTCCTATAACGCACCCTCAGGGACGGGATCAAACTGAGGTCTACAAAAATTCAACGAGTGTCCGCGACTCCACCGGCATGAACAGCCCGGCGAAATCAGGGCCAAGTCAGCAGTAGGTGTGCAGTGACTAACGAATGTATGTTTCCCCTCAGGGTCCTGTCTATAATTATGCACTTCCACACACGGATACCCGTCAGAGTGAGACTGGACCATGACGTGGTGTAACGGCTTGCGCACCTCGATCACTTTTGGGCTAAAATGGACGGTGTGGTGACCACACCAACAGAGTTACTCATACCAGGTAGGCCAATAGGAAGAAGTCTGACAAACTAGTCTCCTGATTCTCCAGGTTGGGGGCGGAAGATAGGTGGCATCTCTTTCCGAAAAACGTACCATTCCTGGTAGACCGCCACCCACCCGCTGCCTTGCGGTACAGGCTATTGAGCCAAAGGCTTTGGTTAAGAACCCTAATCGTTCTCCTGTCTAGGTCTGGGCGTCCTGGTAGTATATCAGCCCACACACAACCATGAATACTCACAACACAAACAATTCCATACTTCATCGACCGTTTCGCAGTATAAACCGGGTCGCCCTATCTGCTGCTTACACCAGGGTGGATAGGCGAAAACACGCTACTGCTGACCCCTACCTCACCGTGCTACAAAATTTAGCTCTCGGGCCCCTCCCGATTCCCAATTCTGATAATTTCTCCGCAGGTCCCACAGCAGATATAATTAATCATAGTAACACTGTGCCGATAAGTCCCACCTCTCGCCACTCAGTCTCAGACCTCCCTCGTCTTGTGCTTCAATCTAGAACGCAAATTAATATAGGTGCCTTCAACGTTCGTACTCTAAAACA
>QNGE01002175.1:109180-124499 GCA_008508345.1 Paragonimus westermani
CGTGCACGTCATTGCTATACTTGGCGCCCTCCCTCTCTGAGTCAGACCTGGTCTCAGATAGACCACATAGCTGTTAGTTATAGGTGGCGGGGTTCCATTCAGGACTGTCGTTCTTATTGGAGCACGTACCTGGTACGTCGTCGTTTCGTACTCACTTTTGCTGGGCAACGACCCTAACGACAGCAAAGATTGGCTGTTGAGAAACTGACTATACCGTCGGTAAGGCATAAGTATCAAACTAGCTTAGAAATCTGCCTTAGTAGTTCTTACTCCGAAGAACCTGATAGCTGCTGGACCCAGATCACACAGGCCATTCGTGAAGCAGGTACGTTAGCATGCGGCACGGAAGTAAATGGAATGAAAAAACATTGGATCCCGGAGAAATTGCTGGAGTTGTTGGAAGCCAGACGGAACATCACTTCTGGCAATTTATATAACAAGTCTAGAAGAGATGTCTGTAAGAAACTGAAAAGTAGCCTAAATGCGGCTGATCGTGAGGTTTGGTTATTGGGAAAAGTTAAGGAAATGGAGACGGCTTTTGCTTCAGAAAACACTGACAGACTGTTCGAGCCTATCCGTGCCACTGGTCCCAGACGACCGTCTGTCAGTGAAGCTATTGCTGTCTATGATGATGATGATGATATCAGCGAAACAGATGGCACACTCATTTATAAGTCCAGAAGGTTAGCGCGATGGGTGGAACACTTTGAGGGTCAATTTAACTGGCCTCCTGCTTCTACTGCGTTGCCACCACAAACTTTTAATGTAGTGCCCTGGTCGGTAGACCTGGAACCACCCACTGAGACTGGGGTCCGCAATTGCATTGCGGTTCTCAAGCGTAATAAGGCTGTTGGTCCAGATGACCTTGTGCCAACACTTTTCAAAGAAGCGGGAGAGGCGTTGATAAAAGCTTTGACTCATTTATTTCAATTTGTGTGGACGACGGAAACTATCCCCTCGAGTTGGGGTCACTCGATAATAGTTCCTATATTTAAGAAAGGTATAAGGGGCTCTTGTGAAAACCACAGAGGAATTAGTCTGACCCCAGTCATTTCTAGGGTTCTAGCATCTATTATACTTCGCCGACTCACTGCAGCTCGAGAGGTAAACATTAGGGAAGAACAGGCAGGGTTTCGTCCTGGGCGTGGACGTACTTATCAAATTTTCGCCCTTCGTCAAATTCTGCGGCAGCGTCATGTATACCGCCGGCCAACAGGTGTATTTCTCGACTATAAAAGTGCGTTCGATTCAGTGGATCGATCTACACTATTGGAGTCGCTCAAACGCTGAGGTGTGCCGACCGAGTACGCGAACATACTGCCGGCACTTTATTCCCATACTTCAGTTCAGATTAAGGTTTACAGTGAACTCTGATAGTTTTAGCACCATGAGCAGTGTACGTCAAGGCTGCCCGCTGTCACCATTTTTGTTTAATTTCGTCATAGACGAAATAATGGAGGACTGTCTCCGGCATTCACAAGATGCCGGCGTGGACCTCCTACTTGGTGAAAGACTGATCGATCTTGATTATGCTGACGACCAGGTGTTGCTGTTTGACAACTTTCAAGCAGCACAAGCAATGCTGGATGCAATTTCGCGTTCTGCTACATACTTCAGAATGCGCTTTGCAGCCTCAAAATGCAAAGTGCTTCTGCAGGATTGCTGTGACCACGTGGATTTGATGTTAGATAATGTAGTGATGGAGGTTGTTGACCGGTTTGTATACCTGGAAAACTGCATGAGCGGCGGCGGAGGTGTGGTGAATGAAATATAAAGGCGCATTTCTGAGGCTAGGACGGTGTTTGCTACTCTGGGGTATCTCTGGCGGCAGAGAGGTATTTCTCTGAAGCTTAAAGGTCGCGTATATAAGACAACGGTAAGGGCCATATTACTTTACGGCGAACGGGTTCTTTCGTTCAATCTATACGGTTAGGTCATGTATTAAGGATGCCAGCTAGTTGTCTCCCACACCGAGCACTGTTCGCTGACACTAGGACCGACTGGTGTAAGGTGCGAGGTGGACAGATAATGACCTGGCGTAGAAAAATTAAGTCGGTCGCCAAGGGGTTGGCCACTGCAGATCGAGTTCGTCTCCTGGGCTGCGGCCCTCGCGACTCAGAGTCGGTGGCTGGAGACTTTAGGTGAGTTGGCGACTAATCGAGCTCATTGGCGTGAATGCTGTCGTTGTTTGTCCGAGTTGTCTGTGAGGTGAGTGCATTTAATGGCGCGGGACAACAAAAGCCGTAAGGAAGCTGTCTCGCTGATGACGCCTTCCTCTCACTTGCAGCTCGGTTGTTTGTTTGCAAGGTGTAGGCACCTTGATGTTGAATGTTTGAATATAGACGTAATTATCTTCAGTAGTTAGGTCTCTTCCCGTCCCCTTTTTTTGTCTTCTCTCCATTCCTATATAGGGTTTGCTTTTTCTTCATGGTTGTGTGGCAGTTAAGCATTAGTGTGAACCACTGATGTATTGCTGTTTATGATGAGGATGTTGTTACAGTAGAGAACGGCGTTCCCGAACATCTTATCTGGAGGGCCGTTAGCGTAAATAAGAAATAATAAGGGACAAAGCACTAAACCCCGAAGAACCCCCAGAAGAAACCAGGGAAAGAGATGAGAGGTCTGATCCGTTTCTGACTCTGAAAGTCCCATCATCATGAAAACAGACAAACCAGCTCGAAACCTCTTCTTCTATGTCATAAGTTTTTAGCAAATGTTTCAGAGGACCATGTGGGACACGGTTCAGCACGTTGTCGAAATCAGAGAAGATGAGATTACTGTTCGTGACCGCAGCCAGGCCGTCCACATAAGCATATTCGTTACGTATAACCGGCTAGGAAAGGAGTCATACTGCACAGAATAAAAAAGTCACACCCTAGGAGGTGTTGGAGGAGGATTCGTTTAGCGGTCATTAGTATCTTGCGTGGGGTGCCAGTAGTGCTAGTTGTCCGGTATTTAGCACAGGTACCGATCGTGCGTCCTAAAGACAGGTATAACCGTGATTTCTTTTAATGCGTTAGGGAGAACGCTAGTCTGCAGTGTTTCTTTGAAGGGGTTCCACTCGACTATCAGACGTTTCTTCAAGTATTTTATGGTGCAGCTTGAAAGCACTCAACGTGCTAAACAAGTTCACCTCAAATAAGGTGTCTCTGCCGTCTGGCACGAAAACTTAGACAGTAACGAGTGAGTGCCGAAGATTTCGCAGAGGTTGAACCACATACAAAAACCGAAGTCCGCAACTGCACTTCGGCTCTCGAACTTAAAATAGCTGCTGGCCCAGTTGAATTCGTGCCGGCATTTTCCAACGAAATTAAGGCTTCAGTAAGCCTCCTGGCTCAGTTCTCAAACTTTTTGGACGGCAGAGAACATTTTTCCGTGGTGGAGTCACTCGATAGTAGTACCCATGTCCAAGAAAGGAGTCTAGGGTTCTTGTGAAAACTACAGAGGAATTAGCTTGACCCCAGTCATTATTAGGGTTCTGGCATCCAGTATACTTCGTCGACTCATTGCAGCCTTAGAGTCAGACATTAGGGGTTTACAGGCAGGTGCTCGTCCTGAACGAGGATGAACTAATCAGGTGACCACTTTCTTCCCAATTCTCGAGCAGCGTCACACGTGCAGCCGACCAACAATTGCCATATTTTCAGGATACAAAGGTGAATTCGATTCCCTCGACCGATTTACTCATTTAGTGTCGCTTAAACGCAGGGGTGTATTGACCAAGTAGGCGAATGTGTTGTTGACATTTAATTCCCACATTTCAGCTCGGGTTAAGGTCTATGGTGAGCTGTCTAACAGTTTCAACACAAAGAGCGGTGTACGGCAAAACTGACGTAATTTAAGTCTAGTTTTGTTACAGACAAAATAACGCATGACTGTCTGAGACACTCGCAAAACGCCGAGGCGGACTCACTACCAGATAAGGAACTGACTGACCTTGACCGCGCTGACGACGATGTGCTGTTTAACCATTTTCAAGAAGTATAGACAGTGGTAGGTGCAATTTAGCCTTCTGCTAGAGAGTTCGGAATGCGTTTTGTAACCTCAAAGTGTAAATTTCGTCAGCACCATTGCAGTGATTATGTACACTTATGACTTATGGAAGTCGCTGACCGATTTACGTGATTCCAAAACTGCATCTGCAGCGATGGATGCGTGGAGTATGAAACAGAAACGCATATCTCTGAATTTAGGGTGTTAATAGCTAAACTAAGACACCTCTGATAACACAGAGACACTTAAGGACAGGGAGCAGTTAAGGTCGTGAGGAAGATGTCTCACTCATGATGCCTCATTTTCACCCATACCTCGGTTGTTTGTTTGCCTAAAATCAGTGACCGTGGTGGCCAAAACCACTTCGGACGCTAATTTATTCCAACTGTTCACAAATCCATTTGAGAAAGAGTTGACTCGGCTTTCAGTTACAGCTCTTTCCTTCACAATCCTTAATTAATGTCCTCAGGGTGAAAAATTTTTGCTGAGAGTAAACAGCCGCAGAAGATCCATTCGATATCTTAAAAAATCTTACAAGAACTCTTTTCCGTCCTCACTCTAAAGAGAGGAGAAGTGTTTACGTCTGTTGGAAGTTCTACAAAGAACTACGTTACAGCCTCTCTAGAACCTTAGAATTTTTAACCAAATAAGAACACCAGGCCTGCAAACAACATTTAAAGTGTGGTCTCACACAAGCCCCATACGAGGGCGCTGAGACGCTGGGTTTCTCCGAGGCTACTGTCTTCTTCAGCTGACAAAGTGCCCGATTTGCTTCACGGGCTTCGAAGAGACACTGAAGTTCCCGGAGACCTAGATTCCCACACCCCACTTCTCAATGGTCCTCTGAATAAGCACACGTTGATCTGACCTTCCTATCCACTTAAGGGAGTCCTCGGTCCGAGTTCCATGAATTATCTACATTTCGCTACGTTTAGCGGAAGTTCTCAATCAGTTGTCCGCTGGTGACTTTCTTCGAGCTCGCGTTGTATCGAAGACTCGTACGAGCATCCCACGAGTTTCACATCATCTTTGAACATGTAGTAGGGACTGCTGATCCTCTTCGCAAAAACATTTATGTATACGATGAACAGCACGGGACCTCAGACTGACCTTTGTGGAACAACATTGGTGGCATGTGCAGTGTGTGACTTAGAGCCCTTAACCTGCATGTAAAACTTCCATTCTGCATGAACGCTTTAGCCCATGCTAAAACACCGAAATATGTGTGAAACGCCTCCAATTTCCACATTATAAGTCTACGATTCACCGGACTGAAGGCTTTCTTGAAGCCCAAATAACAAACCTCAAATATTCTCCCTTGTCCAACCGTAGAGTGATCTTATATAGAAAAGCTAGAGAAGCAAGATCTCTTACAAAACCGTGTTGTTGAGCCGCCACCGATCTACATTCAGTGACGTATTGCACTATCTTGTCACTTAAGATTCTTTCCAGAACTTTCAAGATAGCTGACATAAGACTGACTTTGTGTATTGGTGCCACAACGACTACCTTCCAGTCCGCGGGTGATTTGGCTTCACCAAACGATTTATCAAACAAACTAGCAAACAGAGCAGCTGATATATCAGTAAGTGGTCTTTGAACTACCAGGTGAATAACATCCAAACCCGCTGTCTTTGTAACACTCAGCCTGGTCAACTGACTCCGTACCCCCTCAGCACCGACTGCCGCTTCCTTTATCATGGGTAAATCAGGCGCAACCTAAATGTGCAACAGTCCACTGTCATCTCTAGTATGTGCCCTCTCAAAAATCTGAGGCAACGTTTGGGCCTCCTCTTCACTGGTGGACGCGCTCTCCTCCTATTCGTTACAAACACACTCAACAGACACCCGATGAAGGCTTTAGACGGAACATAATTGTAATGCGCCTCTGAGCTTTGCTTGGCTCGCTTAACCAAGTTCTCCGTGTGTGCTGGTCGGTACTACCGCTGGATCTGGAGAGTTCCGCGCTGCGCTCACCTGTACTCTAGATAACGCCTCTGGTCGCTTGTGTGTCCAAATCCCCCCTGAGTCCTGCGCTTCATGGATTGAACCTTACGCGCTTCCATCACGGTTTTTTTTAACTGCGGACAACTCTCCGAAATGGGACAAACTTGATGGCTAACTCCAGTAAATTGCCTTTTAGATTAGCAAAAATTATGTCAATATCACTTCCATCTTCATGTTCTGGTCATGCTTTCAAGTTCACCTTACTAATCAGCCTGTCAACCTTAACTCTCCTAAGGGCTCGATGCCACTTGCCTAAGGGTTTTACATTAGCTAACGCGAATATCAGTCTAATGACCCATGACCCTTTCGTTCAACGGGAGGTCCGACGTCGAGGCTGCCCACTTCAATCGGGTTCCCCCTTATTACCAGGTCCAGCATAGCTGCTGTCTAGACGGACATACATGGAATGTATGCGCTAGTGTAGATCACAAGTAGTCCGCCTCATCCACCATTCTTGTAGCTAACCCAGGATTATGAAAGATTTGCTGGGACGTTAGGCCCAAGAACCTACCCCATGTTTGGGAGGAGATACAACCAATTTCTGTGAGGTTGCCCGGCCTTCCAATCCAAACACTCCTGGAGCCCGCCCTGGTTTACCTGACTCCGCTGGGTCTTCGTATCTGAGCTCCAGGAAACTGCAGAGTGAAGGCGATAACGTCCTAGCATTGTAGAAGGACTAGTGTACACTGCTAACGTTTGATGCATACGTAAAGATTTTTTCGGCGTGTATCCTGAACGAAGCTAAAACTCCATTAGGCTGTCCTGAAACAAACGTTACACTTATCCTCGTCCTAGATAAGGTATCTGAGGTTACTACAATCCCTTTTTTAGTGTCTGCGATGGTTCCGGCAGCTGCCAGGGAACTGTCCCTATGTCGAGGGTTAGCGAATCCATCCAACATAGGTCTAGATGTGCGGATATTCGAGGCAGTCTCCCCTTGCCACTTCCCCAACCTCATAATCCTCCTAATCGCTATAGGCTTTGGGATGTTTACGATTTGCAACAGGTTTACTAAATGAAGTAGCACGGAGCGCTCCAGTTGGCGCCCTTCCCTCATTGCCTGTTTTGGCATCCCATGAATTACCACACTTCATCCTCTACCGTTGACTGCCCTGCTAGTGTTTTCTAAGTGCGTGAGGATCTTATCCACGAAGCGTCTCTCCTCTTGTAATGACCGAAGGATCTCTACCTATTCATCGACTTTTGCTGAACAGCTGTCAAATCATCAAGTACGTCGACCCGATTTTTGATCTACAATGTGGTGACCGACAACACTATTCCTCCTCCTCCTCGTTGTTTTGGGACCACTCTTTATTTATTCTCCTACCTCAACACTTTCCACCCCGTGACTTCCCTGAATTTCCCTTTCAGGTCCACCAGCTTCCTCTTCAACACTGTATCCCGGGACGCTACCGAAAGTTAACGTATGTTCACCCAGCCGGCTTTCGGTCTGGTCATGTTCATGTTGACCAACACCACGTTAATTATAAATCCTATTCTAGGCTCAAACTGTCTTCTAGGAATAACAGTCCTGAGAGGATTGCCCAAACTCTTACGTCCAAGAATGCGACCGACATAAACGATGCATACCCACTTCACAAACACATGTTTCGCATACAGCACGTAAGCACGGTCTCCCAGACTACTATACTTTGGGTGGTACCAAACTTTTCACGTCACAGCAGACGCCAGTTTTCTGCTCTTCCAGAGAGCAGCTGTGGCTCTCGCAAGAAGCTGATTCAACTGGGACCCGATCGTGCTATCATTAGTAACGATGATCCGATGAGCCTGGATAAAACGGAGTGCGACAGCAGAAAAATTAGAAACGCTGAGATCCAGTAACTTGATTGATATCGTTTTTCCTCGCAATAAAAGAATGGGGAAATGAGAGACAAACCGGATATAATTATTTAGATCCGGCACCCAGTAAGTCTTGTTAGAGATACCACGAAACGACCAGAACATCTGAGTTCCTTTCGTCACTGTATATCACAAAGCCTTAAAGCAATTCTCAACTCCAGTCTCTTTTATCTTCGAATGTCGTTGAAAAATGACTAACTCCCAAGAAGGCTGATCGACAGATTTTCGAACCTCGCTGTCACCGGCGGAAATTTTCGATCAGTTGGCTCTCACTCCACACGGGTTACTGATTGACTATGCGAGAAACTCGATCCTCACCAGTATTTCGATTTTTTGGCACACTCCAGAAAACGTCGTCTGCTCGGCAGTGACCGAGAGTTTTACTTACAAGATATTAATCAGTCCCGTGTATCAACGCATCAAGAGACTAAATTTGCTGAATTTTCCAGCCGATAAGTATCCGTCTGTTTTTCGAGCCTTCACCCCTGCCTGTCATTACAGGTTTCACTAGGCGCTACATCGTTTCGTCAGGCACTCCGGTGTTCCCCAAAGCTGGCAGGTTGACGCCGGACAAGCTAAAAAAACGACTCGTACCTAATTTGATTACATGCTCGAGTTTGGAATCATCCGCTCGTCCAGTAACCCCTGGGTCTGACCACTTCACATGGTGCTTAAAGCGTTGGGTGACTGACACCCGCGTGGAGACTATAGTTCTTTCAATAACGCCGCGGTACCCAGCAGGTACCTGATCTCACATATACAGGACGTCACGGCTAACCTTCATGGTACCCGTGTGTTATCAAAAATCGACCTGGCGCAAGCCCACAACCAGGTATCGGATGCTAACGAGGATGTCGCCAAAACAGCCGTTATCACACCACTCGGTTTATTTGAATTTACACGTGTACCGTTTGATTTACGAAACACCGCGCAAACGTTTCAACGTTTCATCGACGACGTCGCAGGGGGTCTAGATTCCGCCTATATTTACAGTGACGATTTATTAGCTACAGGCGCCTCTGAAGAAGAACACCGGATTCATCTGCGACAGTCCTTTGACAGATTAACAGCTTTCTACGCGATGACTAATGAGGGGAAGTGCGTTTTTGACCAATCCACAGCAGTTCCTAGAAAACCACATTGAGCAGCAACATATTCGACCGCTGACCGTTCAGGTGGGAGTAAGCCCGGATTTTCCCAGTCCTACAACTCTCGCTGCCATCCGCTGATTTAGTGAGTTGGTCAATGACTACGGACGGTTTATTTCACAATCCAATTTAATTGATCTGTTATGTGGTCGTGTCAACGGGGGCGTTGACCAATCCGTGATAGTCACCGAATCGTTCGATCATAATAAGGACGCATTAGTCACCGGTGTTACGTTGCTCCACTTCAACTCACCCGCCGAAACAAGTATAGCTGTTGACGTGTCGAACACCGTGATCGGATACGTTCTTAAACATTACAACGATGGACGCTGGAAGCCACTCGCTTCCACTTTTAGGCGTCTACTCCCGGCTGAAACAATTTACATCACGTTCGGTTGTGAGTTGTTGGCAACCTACTCGGTAGATCGCCACTTTCGAGGAGTCCTCGAAAAAAACTAGCGTGTGAATGTCGCTGATCACAAACCGTTAGTTTTCACCATTCGCAATAGATCCAACTGATATTTGGCCCGCGAGGTTTGACACTTGAACTTCGCGTCTCAACTTATGTCAGAATTGTGCTACTTTGCTGGCAGCGATAATTTCGTAACAGCTTTGTCGAGAGTCGCATTTAGCTCGTCTTGACCAAATTAAACTAAACACCATAGTCAACGCGTAACGTTCGGGGAATGGATTCCGCGCTTCCTGCCATCAATCAGTTCCAAATCCTACAGACCGGCTACTGCCAGCATCTGCAGCCACGATTCGTCGCGACACTCCCATGGAATATTCGCGTCCAGTGTGTGATGGTATTCTCGGACGAGGTGCGCTCGAAACACCACGCAATCTCGTGCATTCAGCTATCCGGGCCAGGGTCGGGCTCATTTCCGACAAGCACGTTTGGCCCCGTGAAGAGGAGGACGCCAGAAGCCCAAAATGTGCTAGAGTGGCATACCAACCATACGAAATTTCACAATAAGTACCACTCCCGTTACGCCAATATACTACCAGTGCTTCTGGAATATCACACACATTGATACCGTTGATTCTGGACCACGGACTAACAGCACATCCTGTCTCTCCACGATGATCGATCGCTTCAATCGGTCTCCCGAAACCGTTCCCACACACAGCGTTCCCACCAAAAGAATCTCGTATGCCGTCGTCAAACGTTCGCTTGCATCGCATTGTGGCCACGCTATTGCGACAACTGACTGTGGTCCACAATTTGAAAGTAATTGCTCCACGGAGACGCTGCATACCTTACAATGCCACTGCTCACACACTACAGTGTACCATCCAGCCGTGAGTGGAATGGCTGAACGTCTACATCGACCACTGAAAGCAACGGTCAGTACGGCCAACTCCATCAGCTGGAAAGAGGCCATGTCAACCATATCCGCTAATTGGTATCCGCGCGGCCTTCAAGGTCAACCTTCAGGTTTCTGGCACCGAACTTCTTTACAGTCAATCACTACGCTTGCCTGAGGATTACTTCTCCATCGCTACAAACTACTTAGAGTACAACGCCCCTTTCGCTAAACAGCTTGCTTCTTAATTGCGTCGCCTCCTTCCGATAGACATCCGACAAAAAACCCGTGAGGTTTTTGTTCCGCACGCCCTCCACCAGTGTACGCGCGTCTTCCTATGCAGCGACCTCTCCTCGAACGTTCTCACGGGGGATCTTTCAAGGAGTGTGTATATCATAGGTCGCCTAGGTAAACGGGAAACCGTCGCCATCGACCGCCTCAAACCCGCTTAATATGACCTCCATGACGCGTCCTGTTCGTCGAGTTCCTCCTCCTCCGCCACCCAGCCCATGATTGTTGATGCTCTTATCAACAGCTCGGGTGAGCCCGTCCCAGAACTCTTGACACAAACACCTTTGACATCGAGCAATAACCGTTTCCGACGCAAAGTGCACTGGCAAAAACGTCTCGTAAAACGGTAGTACCGTATCCACCAGCGTAATCGCGTAAAAGTCCTTAAAATAATGAAATATAGGCACGTCCGTCCATCTCACTTATGCAAGCGCCGAATATTGTTGTGTAATTTGGCTGAATATGTCACTTAGCCCTGTGTCGATACTCAGCCGATCTCGGTTTATTTCCTGCCGCGTGTTTTGTTCGGCACT
Source organism: Paragonimus westermani (assembly GCA_008508345.1). NCBI lineage: Eukaryota > Metazoa > Platyhelminthes > Trematoda > Plagiorchiida > Troglotrematidae > Paragonimus > Paragonimus westermani. Next base: position 120,320 of record QNGE01002175.1, read on the forward strand.
GGCATGACGTATTTGGTAGACCCGACTGCGATACCTTCAATTTCTTATTTGATGTCATTCGCGAACATTTCGTGGGCACTTCACCTCAAACAATCAATCTCTTGCGCGATTACTTCGGCACCCTCAAAGAAGGATTCTTGAGTGGGAGTTCACTAGGAACTGCGGGCACTAGTGGTTCTCCAACTGCAGTGCCTGGGAATTATCGTACCAACCGCAGGCTGACTGGATATCAGCTGATATGCCATGAACCCCGTCAGGCTAAGGGTGGCTGACCCCAATTGTCCTCAACAGGACCGAGGAGTGGTCACAGTACTTCTTCAAGGGAGGCTGTGTAGCGACCTGGAGATTTCACAGGCCTGTGTGTGGTATGATGCGTAAACTGGTTCCAAATTTCATAGCTGCATATTGTACCTAGGCCATTAGGAAAGTTAACATGATGTATACTGCCCTACTGTTTGTCCGCGTACCACACACACTTCCGATTAACTCGCTCGCCGACGGCCAGCCTCTGAACCTGTCAACTTATTTTGCGCGTCGGTACCGTTTGTAATGCCATAAGAGACCACTTGCACATTTCATCCAATAAATATTCCACCACTATCTCCAACGGCCTTTTTGCATCTCACGTCTGAGAAAAAGAACTCAGTGCGCCGTGCACCGCACACTGCTGACTGTCACCAGACAGAAGCAGTAGGGCTCGATTGGGGATTCCAGGCAACTCTTTTGTCAGTTGGATTCGTTCCGTTTACGAGCGAGGTTGTTCCTCAGAAGTTTTCTGCATCCCTGATTGTTTGCTCCAAGGGATATTGAATTGAACAAATCCTCCTCCTTGCACGCCCAAAAATTTAAACCCCTACAAACACCCTTCCTCGACGTGTCCCACTTTAAAAACCACGAAAGTATGGATACGATGTTTATGGCTATGACCGACCTGTATACAGAACAGGCTACTAGAAAACGTTCAAGGTAAAAACGGCGACTACCAGGGGAAAAGAAAAGACGTGTGGACTTACGTTTGAAATGGAGCAGCCACGTAAACGATTAACGAATAGCAGAATACGGCAGTAAGATGTATCATCCTTAGCATAAAGTTATAAGCGTTCCACTACGGTTCTCACATACATATCTCCGGTTTTATGAGAGAGGGTACGCTTAATAGCCGTCCGAGCTAGGTGGCAGTGTAAGAAACAAAACCGAAAAACTAAATAATTCGTCGAAAAGAGAACAGAATTTCATCGCAAATTTACTAGTTCAAATGCTCGCTCTCGTTAGCATTTGCCAACCGGACTGCTGGGAGAAGGACACAGCCCACTCTCCCAGGCAGCCGGTTGCTGTTCATATAAGAATTTTGGGGAACTCTATGAAACAAGAGTCGTGTCAAACTTGGGTAAAATGGTACGAGCAATACTGCTAAAAATGCATAAATACGACACACTACCGCAGCCGAGCTTCACACGGTCATCTCGTATATATATATATATGTATATATATATATATATATCGGAAGACGCGTTGAAATGTAAGAAGACTTCTATAAATGTCTATAAATATATATGAATGGGAAATCGTATATGCTCGCAAGATATACATATCCTGAAGTCTCCATATCAAGGTATATGTAACTATGGGCAGAAATGAGTGCATGATTAGCACTGTACAAATCGGCGTGTAAATACACACGTTTCCGCATCAATACATGTACAATATATGTATGCATGCACAATATATGCTGCTAAGTATGCATATCCTCGTATTAATTGCATCAGGTAACGGATTATTACATCGTTCGAACAAAATATTCAGGCCTTTCAAATTATTTTTCCTACGGCATAAAATGAAACCTGCCTCACTCCTAGAATACACCGCGACCTTGAACGTCAAATAAAACGCCTGTTGCTAAAGTAAACAAAAGCATTTTTCTCAGCGTTCAATAGTTTGTTGCAGCTTTACGAAAATCCGGACGTGTCTATGACCTGCTTCGCAATCCTACGGATAGGAGTAAGTTCAGGTACCCGTCTTCGGACTCAGTACACTGGTGACACTCGATTAGTGATAGCTTAACGCCAGCTATTCGACATTCAGTGTATGGGTGAGAGACAGGGAGCCCACAGTACCTGGATCCACCCTGCTGGCACCAATTAAGAAATCGCTTGAAGGTGAAGTATGGTTGTTTAGGGAATTTTTGGGGGTGTTCCCTGACCAATAGTGTGTTGGCTGGTGAAAATACGTCCAATCGCCTATGTGTCAGTGTGCTCTTTATTAATATAACACGTTGAGTGCATGGAACAAAGAAGTGCCATCAAAATTGAAGAGGTAATCGTCTTACGTATAAATTCGTTCTCTGTTCAGCCGAATTCTAACCGTTTCGATTATCTGCGCGCACTGCGTTCAACTACTCGTCCCGCTAGCCGTGCCAATTGCTTGTGAGGTTCGCCGAGGTTGCGATTATGTGAGATCAGTACCACAATAACGCTGAAGTAGGTGAAAGTACTTCAGTTATCAAAGCCTTAGTGGTTATCTGAAATGTTAGCCAGTCCTCCCACCATTTATCGAAATGTGGAAGGTCCACTTACCGAATTTAATCGTAATATACAATAATCCTTGGGGACTGTGGACGTTTGCCAACGTTCTCCACCCATCATTACGCCCGTAGGAGAACACATCACAGCCGCTGTCTGAAAGCAAGTTGAAATTCCCTCATCGGTACGACTGATTTCAGATATACCGGACAGCTGAACAGGAAGTGGTGTGCGAGATCCGGAAGCTGACCGGCTCTACGCTAGCGTTGTCGACCGCTTTCAGGACTGGGTAATTTCCAGTCACACCCCTGAAATGCAGGCAACACGAATTTTACGCATCTTGGAAGGGAGAACACCGGAGTTACCCAGTGATGCGCGAACGCTACTGTCGGCGCCAAGAAGTTCGCCGATACGTTGCGTTTCTCCAGGCAAACCTGCTTATTTAATAGTGGTTAGGAGCACCGTGAATGCTGTTCTAAATGGGCGGCTACAGCATGTGACGTCCATAGGAATCCAGCTTGATGTTGATGGTTCGTCACAAAAGAATGCAAGGAAGCTCACAATAAGGCATGCACTGTGTCGCCTAAATGAGACGATCGCAACCGAGCGGTTTATATTTGGTGTGCATGGGGGAAACAACAAACCGGAAAACATCAACGTGTGCCTTTCGGAGTATTGCAAGAGCGTCATGGTGCGCCATGCGATGGCATGCTGATTAACAGTGTTCCGGTTACCGTCTGTTTGAAAGCGGTAATCTGTGATACACCGGCTCGCTCGTATTTCAAACAGGTACGTAGGCACTGTGCATACTACGGCTGTGAATGGAGAGTAACATTCGCGTCGCAAACTGGTTCTCTTCGAAAGGACGCATCGTTTTGCATCACACCTCTTACGTCCTTGACCCCAGTCATCTTGTTACCGGTCGAGATGATCTCCACTTTCCCCACTCACTGTGCATTCCGTGTCTGGGCGTCGTCAGTCATGCAATTAATAGCTGAACATTGGGGCCAGTTCCCGGGGGAACTAGTGTAAGCTCACAAACCATTCAGAGCAAACATGAACGGACTTTGAAAAAGAGCCTATCTTGTGAGTTCCCCCGTAAGTGCTGCGGACTGACAGATTTCAAGAACTGGAAGGCAACGGACTGCCCACAATTTTTGTTATACATCGGACCGGTAGCTTTGCGGAAAATTGTGGGCGAGAAGTATAGCAACATTTAGATTCGTCCGCTGCTATATACATATATATATTGTCATCCCACCTTCGCTGTGAAATTTCAAAGCAGTTAATGCACGTATTTTTGTTGAGTTGTTGTAAACTCTCTAGTCTGTCATAGGTGGTGTACAATGTACATTCGCTGGAAAGCCTTCTAGACGATGTGGCCATGTATGCTACACGTGATAACTTTTCTGCCCACCCATTTGATTCTTTCATGTAAAGACTGGACTCTATGGTCGATGAGCCGACGCGACAAGTAGGACAGTTGTACAGACGTTTACCAGGAAGATTTTCCGCTTCCACTTATTTTTTCTTCTTTACCTAGATGCCCAGTGTTTACTAAAGTTTCAAATCCTTTACACTCACCCCAACAACGCTGTAAACCCCGGGGGTCTAGTGGTTGATCGAACAACTCTCAGTCTCCTCGCAACGTCTATCGATAT
>QNGE01002176.1:0-12181 GCA_008508345.1 Paragonimus westermani
TGTGTCGCGGTTTGGATAATCGGTGAATCGAGATTTCCATCATAGTTTGTACACAAAGATGCGGCCTCGAGCGAGAATAAACACGGTTCCCTCGCATTCAGTTGGTTTACCGTTTCGATTAACTCAGAAAAATCTCTATGGTCAACAGTTTTTTCCTAAATGATTTTAACTAGGCGAATTACGTATCTAAATTCGGCTCTAGCCGTACTCTGTTTCTGTGCACCTTGGGCAACTCGTAAAGCTTGAGAATTACGGTGCCTGCTGGTCTAACTCCTTCACAGTCCCTTGTGCTCCATACATTTCAATGTTCTTATTAGTAATCTTTCAGGGGCTATTGTTTTGTTTTCTCCATTCTCCATATAAACGAATTTGGTTTTATCTGTCAGTGGCACATCCATTTCAATCATGTAATCAACTTTTCTGAATTAACGATTCCCACACCCGTATTAGGTCAGAATATCACATCCTCATTTCGCCCTAGAACTCCGGTGATGCTGGATGCTGTCTAGTGAGTAAATCATTAGTTTTGGATTTCCGCGTTAGGTTGCTTTGAGCATTTCACCATTACGAATTGATAATGGTTGGGAACAGTGGTGGTGTTGTTCGTAGTTCGGGTTAATGGTTTTGGTATTGATATGTTCGCCGAGCTTGGCATTTAGGTTGCAAACGTTTCATCACCACATTCAAAATTATACGCTGAAACACTCACGCACTGCTGATGTCACCTCGCTTGGTGATGAAACGTTTGCAACCTAAATGCCAAGCTCGGCGAACATATCAATACCAAAAGAATTGACAATGTTTGCAGGTCGATCAATTAGTCATAAGGTTTCCGAGATCAAGTTTCTCAATCTAACTGCCTGAGTGTACTCTTAGGACAGTTTGGTCCTAATATTCAAACTTCAAGATCCACTTTATTCAATGCAACAGTGTGCACTTATTACACCGGATTTTCCGGAAATTTGGCCTTAGGTTTCATCGGGTCAAGTTGATTTCGCAGTTTCACTGAATTCTTTTCTAGTCTCTTCACCATGATCTGCTTCACTCTATTTACACTCCTGTTCTTCAGCATACTTCTACAAACGAACGGATAAAACGATAAAACAAAGCCATCATGCACGGCAGTCTTTAACAGAGCTGCGTTACCTGGAGGTTGCTTCTGTATGATCGAGTCGCGTCCATGTTTAAGGAGGTCTCCATATAACACAATACTTCTTCGTGTCTTGAAACCCAGTGATCGAAATATAGGCACCGCGAGATGCAAACAGTTGCAACAGCCTTTTTCTACCATCCATATGTTGTACCCGGACACCAAACATACCTTCTAGCCTCTTGTCTTCTGGAAAAAGAGACCCAAGTTGAACATGTACCAACTAACCGAATTACTGACAATACCTCTGGCAACACTAGAACGCAGTTTGTTAGACAACTAAATAAAATCACCCCCTGCAAACGATACGATGTCGATATTCTATGTATGACAAACAGATCGGTAAAACTTAGTGAAGTATTGTCGTGTTTCAGCTCTGCTCAAAATCATCCATTTTTACCCCGGAACTCACGTCACCGATGATATGTCATTAGATCTCACGAATCAAACCGAACGGACTCTAATGATTGATATCTGTCGCCATGAAGTTGTGATGTTTAGTATAGGAAAGGTTTTTGCTTTCAAACTGTACGCCATTTCCATTTTCTGGAGCCCTCGCATGTAAGTGGACCCTTCGATTAGTCCACTTCAAAGGGAAGCACTAGGTTTGAGCTTCGTTCTTATCAGAAATTATCAGTGGTGCAGATCTACGTTAGGACCGGAATTTGCAATCTGGCTGTTGTGCTTATGAGACTGGCGTGTTAACCGCAACTTGATCAACCTCACAATAGGCATAAGCAAATGATCATGTCCAAAGACTCAACAACAATGTTGTTTCCTTTTTAACATTCAGATTCTACATTTTCACGGTGTGTGATAGAAAAAAGATAGTATATGTGGGAAATCTCCGTAGAAATCAGCGAACTTTTTCTCTATGTCCTTCCAACTGAAGGTTGAAACGTCAACCCCGTGCCTCCACTTCCGACAGTTGATCGCGCGGTAGCGGAAATAACAACCAAGATATTTTTTGTTTACCATTGCGTGTGCTCCTATGGGACAAACCACTTAGGTTGCACAACACGCGACTAACTGACTGAATCCGGGAACACCATCTGATCTGGTTAACTCGAGGACCAGTAGGGGTTCGCTCACGCTTAGTCCGATCAATCCCGGTGATGTGATCAAGCCGATCTTTTTAGCCTGTGGATTGCAGTCGAAGGAGGTTAAAAGTAGTCTAATAGCAGTCACAAACACAATTGTAGTTCGCATACACTTACCCCCATTGTGTGCACAGAAGCGTCTGGCCAAAAACAGTTAGCCTCTTTTGGTCATGCATCTATACTCCGACTAAACGTATTGCGTAAGCCTGCTGATTCCTTCGCAAACTTCCACAGCCCATTTGATTAATGTTGTGACTAGACATCACGAATCAGATCAGGATGTCATTAATGATTATCTTTCACTACGTTGGTGTACGACTTACCACCCCGGGCTCATCCATATAAATATTTAGGTTGGTGTTGCAACGCCGAAAACCTGCTCAGTATGCTCTTCTTCTCTTGACTAAACTGAACATATTGAAAGTACTGAGACAATCTGTGTTTCATCGGAAGATTGATCAATGAGTCTTATAAAACACACAACTTCAGTTTGACTGAACTGTCCTGACTATGGGGTTGTTGATTGGAGCTAACTGGCTATTCATCATTTTTCCTCTCGACTCGCTCAGACAATCTGAGGGTTATTCATAACGTTGTTGTGGTTGACGGTCTGTCTGTAACGGTTTGGTCGTGCCTGTTGTGGGGTTAATGTTGCAGCGGTCGACACGGTTACCCCGTGGATAGGTAGTTAACTCCCAGCCGTGGTAAGGTTCTGCACTTTTGGCAAGACTTGCAAGAGCGAAACTCAAGTTTAGTGTTTCGCTTTGTGAGGCGCTGACTGGACTGGACTGTCTTTGTGAATGCGGAGGCTGTAATTAATTGTGAATGATATTCAAATATTATGAATATGAGAACCGCTGCTTATCGTTAGTCAAATATTGATCAGTATTTCTAATAAACTATATGATTACAACCTGAATGAAAAGTCTTGCTTGTGTGGTTATCGACCGAAGTCGACAAGAGTCTGTTGCCTCATCTGGAGATGGTCATACAAACCTACCATTACTCACAAACGAAGGTGGCTGAGTGAGTGTTTTATTCGTTCTCCATCAAAAATGTTGGAATCAAAAATAGTTTCTACCTTTTTTTCTTGTGCCCCATGAAATTTCCGGACAACTGTTCGTTCACAATTGAGATGAAATCACACTTGTTCACTTCCCTCTCCCCGTTACACACAAGTGTGTGAGTTTGAGCGATTGCTACTATTTTTGCGCGGATTCCAAAACATGTGTACAACCATTGTTGTTCCTATAATGGCTGGGTGTCGCTGACAGACTGGTGATCGATTTGTCAATTGCCATCACAAGCCCACAGATGTTTTTTATTTAACAACATCTCACTCCATTTTTGTAACAATATGATGGCTTCCATCACTTCAGAGTCTGGTCTTACCATTAAAAATGGTGTTTAGTTATTGATGGTCGTTTGCCATTCACAGATGTACCAGAGCGGATGAGGGCGACTTAAAACGCAGGTTTTTACAAATATCATGAGCCAGAATCGTTAAGTTGTATGTCGGGCAGTGTATCGTTTAAAACGGTATCAGAAATGACGTTGTTTCCTCTTGAAATTGAATATCCAACATGCCAATATTAGGTAACTGTCATGAAAGCTAAACAGTGGCTTAAATCACGTCAAAATCGGGTCAACTCGCTCGGATATATGCACAGTTGCCTTCATTGAGTCGAGCTAAATAATGGTTAGGTTCATTTATTAAAAAATGGCCGACTTGAACTAGATGTGATGGGTTCAAACTCTCATTGTCTCACTGCTCTTTTGCGCAAGCGCACTCGTTCTTTTGCATTGGCCGTGTAGGTGGGTTTTGTCAGATACCTGCCACTCGATTTTTCTGTTTTCACGCTACCTGCGATTGTACGCTTCGATATTCCGGAACCTTTATACTTTAGAACACCACAAAAAATAGCCAAAACAAGTCAACCTATGTTTGCTAAATTTCGCCATATGCCCTACAAGACACTTACGTAAAGTATGCGCCGAGTGAGTGGCGAGATCCACGCGCATGTCGTATGTGAACCGCCTCGGATAAGCCGACTTTAGGCGTCCCCACCACTATTTTTGTTCAACGGCGAAATTAATCATGCATATCTCCGAACAGATTGTTTCGATTTTAGTTGGATTCAATCCACTACGCAACCATTTTTACTAGCTATCTGACAGTACCATGTTAGATATCAATCATATTCAGCAGTAATTAAACAGTGCACTTCGTTTTCATTTGCCACGGACCCTTGATGGCGAAATCGTATTCTCAGCTATGCACATTACCAACAGATAAAATCAACACGGGCTCTATGGTGATATTTGTTCTTAGTTTGTTTTATCTTGAAAATCTGAGTTCTGACTCTCTGCCGTTTCCTCTGGTACATCTATGGATGGTACTCGGTTAGATATGGTTCTTAAACGATTAGAAGTGTTTTCCAAACCCGACTATATTGCACTGTTGTGTCTCGCTACTCTGATGGATCCGTCAAGCTACGAAAACGCCTGCCTATTTTCAGTGGTTTTAAGATATTTTTGCAAGAGTTCTGCTACCAGCGTTGCATAGTTCGAAGAGGTTTCACATAGAAAACGTGCGGTTAGTTAGTCTCTGTCACACATTACAAACAACCAGGACTGGTTGCGCTCGCTTCTTTCCGTTCAAACAGTCGTTTTGATGTCAGTGTTGAGCTCTTAATGGTGTATCTTATTGGCCAACATATTGACGTTCTGCATGACTCAAAACCCATCACGACACACCACACGTGGATCAGCTACGCATTGCTGCGGTCGTATCGGACCACACAACCGTCGTTCCAGTGGTTGATCGTATTTCCACATCACGTCGAATGGTTAAATATTCGAATGCTTCAATACGAATTGCCGAAATTGTCTAGCTCTGGAGAACTGCAGTGAAGTGAAGATAATTACACTATCACGTTACTGAAAGTGTTGAACGTAAAAGCAGAAACAACAACACGCGTCCGACTAATTTCTTTGGAAATAGGGAACTATTTGTTTTCAATAGTACCGCTTATTGCTTCATGGATTTCTGCATTGTAAGTGAAAATCTGCTGCATGTCAGGCTGAAAGTTCAGAGGATTGCCATTCGCATGGTCCTGTTTCACACACAACTTGGCGAGTCACTCAAGTACAACATTGTATTATTCTGTCATAATACGCCTGTAGAAACTCGAAAAAAAATGCTGTTATCTATTCAGTTGACATCCGACGCCCTAACAGTAGAGACTAAAAAGATGTCTAATATAACATAATCAGTGACGCAAATATACGAAGTTAATTTTATCTAGTGCACTTCCTGAGAAGGCCAGCCACCGGCTCCGCCTTTTTTTATCACGAACTAAAGCACATACTCTCAACACAACTCACAACACGAGTAGAAAGGCTTGTTATGCTAAAAAATCACCTCGCCAGTAAAAAAACCCTTTCCAAATGTCTGAACAATGTGGAATACGCTTATCAGCCTAATTATAGCTTACCGTAACGACCGAAGTCAACAATATTTTCAAAGGAATCAATACGGGACTATTCCATCACTACCTTGCAGCCGATAATTTCCCATAACGGTTGCGAGTAGCACAAAAAATCTCCGACACACGTTAGTCAACGGTTAGTTTCAGATCCACGCTAATTATACCCATCAGTCCAGTTTGTTCACCACAAAAGAAAGAGGTCTCCATCAGTTCGATCACTTCACAAAAATTGACTAAAATACGATTGTGAAAAAGACGGGTAACTGGAGTACTGTTGTAAATCCCCGCAAAGATACAATGGATCGGCCATGGAATAGAAGTGCGCTTTGCAGAATTCTGATTTTCCATCACGAAGTATGGAAAACAAAAAACCTTGGTGCCGAGAGTATCGCGACTGTCCCTACCGATTGCTTCCAAGTCAAATCAAAAGACGAGTGCAAAAATTCGCTTTGTTCTGCACCAAAACGTGATTAACAGGGAGAAAAAGGAGATATTTGTATTGGGCCTGGTGACCCACGGTCACTTTCGAATTGGAAGGTCATTTACTAAAAATATCAGTCGGGTTCACTAAGCCGCCAATGAGTATGACGGGATGCGGTTAGAGCAGGTAAAAGCATAGCGAAGGTCACTTCCAAATTGTTCTGGGAACTTCTGTTCATTATGGTCAGACAAAATAGTTACCTCGGGGGAAAAAGCCGTTTTGTATGAACAAAACGGCTTACCTGACAATTACGTTGGAGATGTGGCGACCAGCCTGACATAATTTGAAGGGGGGAGAATATCTTAGGGGTAGTTACGTAGCAGCTGGTTTGCCCAATCACGATGCGATGGTTATGTACTTTCTAACGGTAACACCACACTTGCGAAAACGTGCAGTGAAGGACCGTCTGTTGAATTGCACTGAATACTGCGAGATTCGAATAACATAGAATTGGTGCATAGCTGTTCTGATGTAGTTAGACTTTAATAGTCCTCACCACTTGCGATTTGATGTCATAACAACAGTGAATGCATGCTTCTGACAAGTAGAAACTGTCGTCGTCGTATTGGTGAATTACAACTCTAGCAGCCTAACATTTTGAACCGAATGCATCCCAGATTCTAAATTATCGCTGGCAGGTGATACTTTTTTTGAAAGGATGGTGGGTATTGTTTTTTGATCATTTTGTCTAAGATTGTCCCTTTTACAAATGACCTTCTGACTGTTACACCCATTTTTTCACCCTTACGTTGTTTTCAGTGCAATTAAGCCTAGACAGTTGAAGTAGTGTTATCGTGTCTGTTCACATTTCTGCACCAAATGGACCAACCATCTATCTTAATCTGGGCATTGCAATGATACGACTGACTCTATACTTGGTTCGTCCAATGTATACATGTGGCGCTCCACATGTAAGATCGTTTTTAGAAATTATGTTTGTCTCAACGGCGATGGTTCATTGGTTAATTCCTGTTCTTTCTGTGTGGAATTATCTTGGACGAAATAATGGCTGATTTGTAGGGCAGCAAACTGATACTACTTACTGATGAGTAGTCGGGGATTTGGTTTATTTTCAAGTTGACCATCACTCACATTTGATCACAGCCTCCGCATTCAAATAGACTTTCCAGTCAGCCTCTTTCGAAAAGAAGCACTAGACTCGAGTTTCACTCTCATTAGAGCTCGTCAGTAGTGCATATCCTTGCCACGGCCGGGATTTGAACTCCGGCCATTCCAATCATGAGGCAACCGCGTTAACCACTGCGCCATTGACCTCACATTAGGCACGACCAAATTATCAAACCTGAACGCTCGACCAGCTGCTTAATTTACACTGCCACAGTGTGCGTTGCAAAATCACGCGACAACAGGCATCCTACATTCACGACCCGGACGCATGAGGTCAAGCATTAACCGGTAAGCAGACACAGACCTACTGTCAGTCGGATCTTCACAATAATTGCCGAGTTTATGCAACCACTATTTTTCAATACTGTAACACGTTACATTTCCTCCGTTGTTACACTTTCTGTTCTCATTGTATGAAAGCAGTCATAAATTTCTGTAGGCCGTCTGTAAGTTAACAAGCATCCGACAAGAACCCCGTAGGGTTTGATGGAGAGTTTTCGAAGTGGTTGGTCTTAGTAACCACCAAAGAAGTGTTACACAGCTGTCTTGATCTAGCTGGGTTTCATTATGAGAGGGAGGAAGAGTCACAGCTACGGATACTAACTAGCATTTCTTGGATTGCAAGATGCTGGTAAGGCCCAACCACATCAAATCGAATCTTGCAGTACTGAGTGCAGTTCGACGAACGGTTCTTTGTCACATGTTTTCGCAACTGCGATGTTACAGCTAGAAATAACATAATCATCACACCGTGATTGATCAATCCAACTGCAAGGACATTTCCATCGCTTCCAACCATATCTCAGTCGTCCACATGTGAAGCATAGCACGTTAACGACCAACCGAAGGGATGCCTGTCATGCATTCCGCTCATCTGGTCATCCAAGGTGATGGAGACTTGTTACTCTCGCGGTGCACGAACTGAGCAGACAGAAGTAATGAGCTTGATTGTTTTGTTTAAGTGACTTTGACGCTGCTCACAGTCGAGATGAGAAATTTTTTTACCATAGTGACAGTGGAACTGTTCCGTAATGAAGAATAGTATTGGTCAGTTTTAAAGGATGATGGTCATTTCCTTTTACGGCCTTTATAATGTCCAACCCCGATGGATCAGACATGGGACGGCCTGGGCGGTAAAATCAGTCGTCCTGTGTTGTTACCCAATTCAGAAAGTCTGAGACCAAAAACAGGATCCTAATTTAAAGAATTCCGAAGGGAATTGTCGATATGATCACGGCAAGCTGCGTAGACACGTGACAATAAGTGCAAACAACAGGTCCCGATTTTTTTTTCCGGCCTCTAATCTTATTGATTACTTGAACATTTAGGGCCTATACGAATAGTGTGGACAAACTTGACCTGTTTTGGAGGGTGCGTTTTTGTGGTCTCACATATGAATGGGTTGTTTATTATTTTGTTGCTTTGTTACGCAACTAATGATTGTGACGCCCTGGTGCTCCCAAGTTCATATTCGTCAGTTTTGTTCTCGTTTTTAAGTGTTGTGAAACTTCTGCCTTTGGTGTTTGTTGTTCCGTGTTGTTCTCACATTAAGTCTACTGAATCTAAAAGGTTGTCATCATTTGAGATTGTGTAGTGGTGTCCCTGTATTGCACAAACTTGCACTTCTCGGTACATGTTACACCCTCAGTAGAAAAAATTTTGGCAATTCAATAACAGCCAATGTCTCGTATGAAGTATCACTTCCTATTTTTAATAATGTCTCATTCTTACAGCTCCCTTCGGAACTTTTAGATTTATTAGTCCATCTATCAATTGTACACCTGTTGTTCCAGTGATCGGATGACTGAAAATTTTCACTCACTTGTGACTAAGACTGAAAAAATAACACACGCATCACGTGCTGTTGCCCTTCAAAAGATGCAATCCAATTGTGCTCATTGATAAGGACTATGGACTGGTGCAATGTAACAGAACTACTGAGACTCAAAAGGGTAACACGAGTCCAATATGAACAATATATTTTTAGAAACTACATGCAGGTGAAACAGAAAGAGCAAGAAATGGTCGGAAAATCCGTTCGAATAGAATAGAGATTAAAATAATGTAGAACGACTAGCACTGATTACAATAACGGTACAGAACGGATGGAGAAAGAACACGAGAGTTTAGCGGCTGTTAGGTTCTACGAATATCAAACCAGTTTAAAATGCTCACCCGTGAAAGAATACGGAAGTGAACTAAGAGCAACAATCCCATCCTCACCAAATTAACGGGAGGTTAGTAACTAGTTGTTTCTGGGCGCATGGATTGGGATTCAGTTGGTGTATTGAAAGGGCTTCTGCGATGTCAGGCGCCTGTTTTAGTTTGGGTCTGGAAAGCATTCCGAAAGCAGTCTCCGAACGCAGTCTACTGAAGATGTTACTAGCTACACAACAGACCCCCAGATTCATGAGCCATTTTGTTGTGTTCGTTTAACGTGGTGCCAAAGTGCTACGTAATCTTACTGGCGTAAATGTGTCTACAGACAGGAATCAAATCTGTATGCAATGCTGAACTGGGCGAATGGATGCACCAGATGCTTTCTAGAGGTAGTTGGAACAGAAGTAGTTTCTTCCGCGTGGACTACTTCAGCCGGATGTTATATGTGTTTGACTACTGCATTTAAACGAAGTCTGATTAGGGCAGAAACACTATCACAAGGAGATACACAAAGAACGGCGGTTGGTGTAATCCGTGTGTAGATTGCGGGTGGCACTGGAATGGTTTTGGGTAAACCGTGTCGAATATCCATTTTTCTATAGTCTCGTTCTGTAACATCAGTTCATTTTTCAACTGGTCTTCTGTCGCAGTACGTCGCATTATGCGAGAAAGAGACCTAACGAGGCCACGGTTGTGTGTATTTTGTACGAAGCTCTTAAAGTTCGGATATAGTCCTGTCCATGTGAACTTGCAATACGCACGTTTGGACAGTGATCCAGCAATATGTCTAGAAGTGAGGCGTTGCCGTTCTGTTGAAGCCCAAAGGTGAACGTTAACTTACGGTACAGACAGTTGAACAGTTGAAGAGGCACTGCCACTTTTCATTGATGACCGAATGCATTATTATGTATCGTTTATAAAGTAGCGCGTTCCGAATTTCAGTCGGTACTATCTGTTCTAATTAACCAACACATGCCTGCCAACTCCGGTCCTATTGAAACTTCCATTACAACTTCATCTTTCCCTGTATAAAAATGTCGTTGAATATTAACTGAATTTCGGAAGGACGCATTTCAAGTAACTTCGAAGGCTCATCGTCTAAGTACGGGGCGTTTGTAAATATCGCGACAACATCAAAAGCATTCAGTAACTTAGGTTTGAGGTCGATGTTCGAAGTCAGCCTGAAGAATTTAAAGTGTCCTTTAGGCTGTGCACTGCCAATTTGGCTCTCATGGGTTCAGTCAAGCCGTTCAGAAAGTGGTATGGAGAGCCGGTCATCGATAATGTCGGTCGGTTAGACACTCCGGGTTACTACGTTTTGGAAGATCTATGCATCCATAGCGTCACACTAACTTGCGGGAATATTTTGATCCATCCATCTTTTCCGGCGTAGGTTCCCGAGCGCTTGCTCTATTTGGCATCCGACATTTTACCAAACATCGGTATGATTCCCAACGATAACGAACTTTGATTTATCTGAAAGGATAGATTGCATTTAATTGATATAATCCGCACAATTTAACAGTATCATTCCAGCTCTCTTATTCGGTGATAAAGTGATCAGCTCTTTGTTTTTAAGCACTTCTTTAAGTTGCCGAAGGTATGCTTCATGCAACATGCATGATCGGCTGATGTGCTTTTGTTGGTGTGAATGGGCGAGGTCGATCATCATAGATTCGAACCAAGCTACAGCATCAGGTGAAGGGGACTCTGGTGACTAGAATTGATCGTGTAGACAATCAGAGTGATTCGGAACGTCAGGCGAGTGATTCGTCGTTGTGGATCACTAAACTTAAGTCCGGCCAAAAGTGCTTCATTTCAGGTTCCGTTAAAAACCAGACTGGAAAAAAATTTCGCATATCTCTACCCGAGGCCGTCTTCAGAGTGCTTTCCAGACCCAAACTAAAACAGGCGCCTGACATCGCAGAAGCCCTTTCAATACACCAACTGAATCCCAATCCATGCGCCCAGAAACAACTAGTTACTAACCTCCCGTTAATTTGGTGAGGATGGGATTGTTGCTCTTAGTTCACTTCCGTATTCTTTCACGGGTGAGCATTTTAAACTGGTTTGATATTCGTAGAACCTAACAGCCGCTAAACTCTCGTGTTCTTTCTCCATCCGTTCTGTACCGTTATTGTAATCAGTGCTAGTCGTTCTACATTATTTTAATCTCTATTCTATTCGAACGGATTTTCCGACCATTTCTTGCTCTTTCTGTTTCACCTGCATGTAGTTTCTAAAAATATATTGTTCATATTGGACTCGTGTTACCCTTTTGAGTCTCAGTAGTTCTGTTACATTGCACCAGTCCATAGTCCTTATCAATGAGCACAATTGGATTGCATCTTTCTACCTCCACTCTGGTCAACTGACTGACTTTCTCAGACATGACTGGATTGCTTCTATTGTTGCCTGTGCGCACCATTTTGTGTTTGTGTATGTATGTGCATCGGCCAACATCGTGGTCATTGACAATTAATCCGCTCTTCTTTTCAGAAACCTGAGTGTCTGTGGTCTTCTACCCATTCTCTTCTCCGGCTTTGCTGGTGCATTGTATGATGGATTGTCTGCCTGGCTTTTCATAGTCCAATGAGAACTTTGCTTTTCATCCTTATTTTCTCTGGGATGCACTAACCTGCACCCCTATACTGCAACGCTTCTTGTATTA